>CAXAKX010001310.1:0-100573 GCA_963969525.1 Ontholestes murinus | reverse complement strand
CAACATTTGGACGAACGTTTTTCCAGGGCGTTGGATTGGTCGTGGAGGTCCTATTATTTGGCCTGCAAGATTTCCGGACCTCACACCACTAGATTTTTGTTTATGGGGCTGGATGAAAAATGAAGTCTACAAAATAAAAGTGGACACACGGGAATCACTAATTAGACGAATTGAGAATACGGCAGCCCATATAAAAGAAGAAAGAAATGAATCAATTGGGAGAGCAACAAACGCTCTTCGTAAACGAAGCAGAAAATGTTTAGAAGTCAATGGCGGTATTTTTGAACATTTGTTGAAAGAACGCTATGATTAAGAAATTTTTTTTGTATAATAACTTGTTTATTTGTTAATATGCTATAACTTGAAAACAAATAAAAATCCGATAAGAACAAATGAGTTTTTTTACATTATTTTCACGTGTATAATACACTCCTAGAGTTTGGTGCGCTCCTCCCGACTCACCCTGTATATAACAATTTTCACACAATAACATGTAAAATTATTAACTTATTCTTAATAAATAGAAAACAGTAGGTGCTAAGGGTATATCGTCTGAACTACAAGTTTCCCAGGGGATTCCACCAGGATCAACTCTCGGAGCTTTAATAATATATATCCGGTATAAAATAAAAGTGCGAAAATAATGCTTAACTATTAAATAGCAATAAAAAAAATTCGGATTCTGAAAGAACTTGTTACAGATAAAATGATTCATGTGAATTTTTTGTTCTGTTTTAGTTAATAGATTTCGTTAAACAATATGTCAGATAGGAAATTTTTAAATTTCTTCGCAGCACTATGTATGATTAAATTTGAACCGAGTAGCCAAGAAAAATATGTTATCGACTTTGTGTTAGTGGAGAAAGGAAACAGGCTATCAATCTTGTATATGAAATAAAAGAGGAAGTGATATAGGCATTAATTATTTTTTAATATTTCTTGTTTTTCAATAAATTAAATATTTCAAGGAAGTTTAAGGGCAAAAACCGTTTTTATTTCCCTGCCATTTACTTTATTTTTAAGACCGCGACACTTTTCTTCATATGGTGGTAGTAAGGGAAAGTAGGTAGTGGTAATAACTGTTAATACTATAATAACTGATAGCGCTAGGAAAATAATTTTACTTCTAGATAGCAGTTATTAGAGTACATAAAGATCTAAATGATCAATGGCGAGTAATTCCGTTTTATCCAATTAATACCCAAATAAGCAAGACTCTGCCAAATCTCTTAGCGATGACAATGCCGTTTGTGCCAAAATTTACTCCCCTTTCTCCTGTCGCCAATAATGCTACCATCTAAGAAAAATTTATTCAGGTTCTCACTGGCACCCTGTCCAAGCTACGCCTCTGCTGCCATCCAGGAAGGGATTACGGCTGCTGTTGCTGGGCCTCCAAGTGATTTTTTACCTTAACATTGTCTAATTCTCTCCCTCTTTTGGAAACACAAAATCTAAATCCCATGGATTCGAGCTTAAAAACCTCCCTTTTATTTCTCCAGTCGTCTGCCTACCGAACACCCTTCCCACATTAATAGGACACCAAAGTTACTCTATTCTTGATCACATTTTAATCACTGACGACATTGTCTCACACTTTGGCCCTTGTTCCCTTAGCAACCCAATTATCAACGACCAACTACCCATTTTCTCTTCCTGCTCTTTCTTTAATTCTCCTCTTTCCTCCAAATTCCCCCCTAAGAAATTGTTTCCCATACCAACTGAAACGCTTTCCCATCCTCGCTAGAAACCATTCAACCTCCCCTGACAGACAACATCGACACCGTTCAAGACATTATCTTTTTAATCCAAAAAGCCATAGACAAATATAACCCTCTTTCCCGCCCTTATTTCCACTCCTTCCCACTACCCTCATCTAATGCTTCTTATATGCCAGAAAAAGTCAAACCACCCCTCTAACCCATCCTCATACCGTCCTATCTCCCTTCACAACACAATGAGCAAACTCCTAGAACGCTTGATTATCTCTCAACTCCCAGACTCATCTGAGCTCCAAATAGCTGACCAGCAAAACGGCTTCCGTCATGGACGACTCAACCTACGCCTTTATTTCCTCCTCTACCAACTTTGCAAACAGCCATTACACTGACGCTCTCTTTTTCGACATAAAAAATGCTTTCGACATCGTCTGGCACCAAGGCCTCATCCTTAAGCTCCACCACATGGACACTCCTCTCTATCTCATACAAATAATATATTAATAAAATTAGACCTATATTTTCAAAAATTAGAATACAAAATTACAATACAAATTAATAAAATAGTGTCATATTTAACATTAATATACAGGGTGAGGCATTTATCTTGGCAAAGTGGAATAATTTTAAAATAGGGCAACATATGAAAAAATGTTTTACTACGTACGATTTCGAAACTTAGTTTTTTGAAGGTCATTTAAAGTTCAACTTCGTTTTTTTTTTAATGGAAACATTTATTTTCTTCTGTTTATACTCATAAAAAAATTAAATTATCTAAATCATTTTTCTCTAATACGTACCATTTCTAGTATTTTTAGATTGATATTTATAAAGGTTGTCATAGCTGCTATGGAATAAATTATGCAAAATATCTAGTAAGTGGTGAGTAAAAAAAATAATTGGCATCTTAGATGATGCCATACAGTTTCACTTATAATTGAAGTGTTTTCTCTACAAGAGAAAATTGAAATAGTTCTTATTTGCAGAGAAGCAGAAATGAATGCAACATCCAGAATCAAGAATTCCGTCGCAATGTTCTTTTTACCGCACCAAAAAACAATTTGAAACAGATGGAAATGTTGAAACTAGAAAGCAAACACACAAAAAATCAGTAACCAACGAAGCTAGTGAAGTAAATATTTTAACTGCAATACATTAAAATCCACTAGTGAATTAGAAAAGGATTCAGGAGTTTCACGGAGAAGTGTTTTAAGGATTTAAAAGAAAAACCAATTTCATCCCTATTATTTATCATTGCACCAAAAGTTAAATGATTATGATTTCATTCATCGGTTGGCGTTTTGTACGTGGACAAATAATCAAATTATTAGGAATAATAACTTTTATTATCTGACGAATGTTCATTTACCCGTTTATGGTGAAGTAAATCGTATCAACATGCATTACTGCGCAACAGAAAATTAGCATTGGATTCGAGAAATTGAAAACTAGAGACGATAGTCTATTAATGTATGGCGTGGAATTATGGGGTGCAAAGTAATTGGAACATTTTTCATCGAAAGCACATTAACAGGGCAAAAATACGCCGGTTTTTTGAGAAATGTTCTACCTATTCTGTTGGAAGATGCAGTTCTAGACTAAAGGCTAATGATGTGGTATCAGCATGAAGGTTGTCCTTCTTATTACTCCTAAGTTGCTAGAAATGTATTGCACTTAAATTTTCAAGGGCAATGGATAGGCCGCGGAGGACGAGTACACTGACCTGTGAGATATCCAGATTTGGCATAACCAGATTTGTTCCTATGGGGCTATATCAAAAAAAAAAGTTTATCAGGAAATTTCTACAACTACTGAAAACATGCAAGAATGCATACGTAGTATTTGCCAGTCCATTTCAGTAGATACTCTTATGCGTACACAAAATGCCTTTAAAAAAGAATTGAAAAATGTATAGAAATGGAAGTACATCACTTTGAACATTTTTTACATTATTTGGATAAGTAAAATAAAGTATTATGTGCTGCTATTTTAAGATTGTGTTTTATTTAATTTAAGTTTTATGGCATCAGCTATTACAAATTTACCAATATCAATCGCAATTTAAACTAGAAATAGTACATCTTAGAGAAAGATGATTTAAATAATTTAACTTTCTTTTTACACGTACAAATAGAAAAAAAATACAAAAAATATATGTTTCCACTTAGAAAAACAAAGTTGACCTTCAAATGATCTTGAAAGAACTACGTTGCAAAACCATGCGTAGTAACATTAAATTTGCCTCATTATATCAAAAAACATTTATTTGAAACATGTTTTCATATTTCGCTCTGTTTCGGAAATATTCCACTTTGCCAAGATGAATGCCCCACCCTGTATAATAACAGCAAACAATATACGTTTTGAGTATGATGATTTGCTTTATTACAGTTCGCTTAAGCAATAGGGTTATTTTGCACACATGTATTCGTACAAACGGTTTCTAAAGTTATTCTAATTATGGATGGCCTTAAGGTCATTAGGAAGGCGATTAAAACATTTTATGGCTACATAAAAAGGGTGTCTTCCATAGAGTGATAGACGATGAATCGGTAAAGCATAATGTATGTTGGTAGTACTGTTCACTTCACATACTGAAAATTTTGTTATTGTTTCATATTAATACACTCCAAAAAATGTTATGGTTCTTAAAGTACCCTCTACAAGATCTTGTGAATGATAATCCTAATTAGTTTTTTGTACTATAAATATTTTATTTGCATAGCTATAATCATATATATCCTTCCTACAAAATCGCTCCCACTAAGTTTCCTACTAGTCTGCAATTCATCCTGCTGTTCATCCTCTCCTGTGAAGTCCCGCAAGTTTCTGTCACAGCCGTCTCTAACCTCCAGAAAGATGTCTAATCTATTGGATGATTGGGCCCACATATTAACGCCTCCAAATACCAATACACCATGTTTCATTAACCTTAACGCTTTCGGAAACTACCCTCTCTTACTCTTTAAGTCAACAATCACCCCCTCTTTTCACATAACCTAAATTACTACCTCTTCATCCTATTCCAACATAATCTCAATCTGCAAATCCGTAAATATTCCTATCTAGGAAGGCACTACCTCCTCGCTTCCCTAAAATCCAGCCTCTCAGACCACACTTCCAATATTTAACTCTGCACCTACAAAGCTTTCATCAGACCCGCCTTCGAATTCTTATACGTCTTTTTCACTTGAACGCTGCCTTCTCAAGGAACACTGTTCGCTCCCACCTGACACGGTCTACAAACACTCAGACTAGAACACAAAATAATTAGTAAATTTGCCATCCGTTCGACCTCCTCTAACCTCATAAAAAAAACACTAATTGACACCATACTATATACCCCCCACCCCAGAAAAAAGATCCCTTACTCTGCTAGCACTACCTACGCCTGTCCAGGTCATTGTGGAGACAATCTTACACCCACTGTGAACTTACGCCCCGAAGCTCACAAATACGTTCTTACTCCTAAGTACCTCACCACTCCCATCCTTAATTCCTAAATAAACAATTTAAGAAAACTGGGAAGGAAAAAAGAGTTGGAAAAAATATAATAAAAAAAAAACGAAAAGAAAAGAAAACTTGCTACATCTTCTACAAATAAGCCAGAAAAGAACTCCTCTACCAACATCTCATTTTCTCTCGACATCTTACATCTCCAGCCAGCACCATCAGTAAGTGCAAAAATTGCGAAAAATGTACATTGAAAGCATTTAATATAATAATAATAGTAAACTATTGATGATTTTCAACTTTTTATTTTATTCACTACAATTGTTTCGCTACACTGTAGCTTCTTCAGGTGAAGAAATATAATATTATATTTCTTCACCTGAAGAAGCTACAGTGTAGCGAAACAATTGTAGTGAGTAAAATAAAAAGTTGAAAATCATCAATAGTTTACTATTATTATTATATTAAGTGATAATGGATTTTCAAAATATAAGTGCCTCAACAATCAACGAGAATAACCCTGCCTAATAAATTCTGCACTCATCGAACTCACAATATCACACCTAAACATAAATATCCTTTAGTCACACTAAATCAATTTATCAACTAGAATCATCCGGATAGTTAAGCCAGACAGTTTTTTTTTCCACAAAAGTTGATTCAAGACATGGCAAAAAACCTGATGGTTAATTGCCTCTCTTCTGAATGTACTTATGTTTGAAATCCTCAAAAATACTTAGTAATTTTTTTTAAATGCAAGTAATTGTAGTAAGTTTTACTTTTATTTAAGATCTAATTTTTTGAAATTAATTGAAAATTTGAAAGATAATGCTCTGAAATTTTTTTTTCATTTTGTTTAAAAAATGGAAAATCTAATGATTTTGTAAAGAAATTCCTAGAAATTTCATAACACACTTTTCTAAAGAATTCTGAAACCCATAAAAAATACGTTCGATAAAATCTCTCATCTAAAAAAATGTGGATTCTCAAAAAAAAATCTTTTTAAGATGTGAAAGGAGATTTTCCGATGTAATCTTGCATTGAAAAATTTAAAAAGTCTATAATTACATTATTAAAACATTAAAAAAAACTTATTTGAAAATTTGAAACATAATTTTCTAAAATTCTTTAATAATAGTAATAATCATAATCAATTCGAAAACAGACACTATAATATCTAATCACTAATTCGATACGTCGAATCAAATTTTAGAAAAGACGAAGAAAAGCTTCTGAAAATTTTCGATCAAATCTTTTATTAAAAAAAATCAGAATTTTAAAATAATTTACTAAAAAATATCAAAAACCATTAAAAAAATATTTTTAACATTTTGGAATATGTTCTTAGAGCCGAATAAAAGTTATTGTAACTTCAGATCAAATTTTCCGTTTTAAAATGTCTAGAACCCTGTAATAAAATTCTCTGGATATCAAAAATGAAGAATTAATAAATTAATGAATTAATTTCTAGGAATTTTGAAAAATTATTCGAAAGACAATTTTTAAATTCTAAAATGCATAAAAAATATTTTAGAAATTTCTAACTATTTTTTAAATAAGGGGAAGAAATGTTGATGCACATTCAAAAGTAAAATCTTTCATTTGAGAAATTTTAGAATACTTTCTAAAATATTCGGGGAATTCTTTGAAATAAAGTTACTTAATAAATTACTTCTTAAACATCATTAATCCTCCAAAAATTTGTTTAATTTAAAAAAAGTTGTATAAATTTCCATTTCAAAAAATTAGAACGAAATTCTCGTCATTTCAAAAACAAAATCCTGAAAATTTTGAAAGATTTTTTTTCAAAAGGTTCCAAATGCCTACAGAAATTTATGTATTTTTTTTTGGAAAAAGTAAAAAAAATTTAATTTTGAATTCTTCTTGAGAAATTTGAAAGATAATCTATCACCTTTAAAAATTTCTAAATAGTTTTTTGAAAAACTAAAGAAACTTTTCTAAAAATTTCCAATAAAGTATTTAATTTAAAAAAAATCATAACCTCGAAAATCGAAATTTGGAAAAAAGATTTCTGGAAAATTTTACTTAAAAAAATCAAAGTAAAACTTCGAAACAATTAAATAAAAAATGAAGAAATGTGGAAATAATCAAGAGAAGATTGTTGAAAGTCTTAAAAATATTTTATAAATCTGAATCTTATAAACGTTTGTCTTTTTTATTTCTTGATTTTAGATTAATAACTTTATAGTTTATATTCAATTATGTAAACTAGTTAAAATATACATTTTTCTTAAATATTATGTTCAGGTAGGCGAGGGTGAAAATATTTTTAGGAGAAGGGAATTTGATAATACATAGAAAGAAAAAGATAAAAACTTAACTTATTGGAAAATTTAGAAATTAATCGATATTTACCCCTCTCCTAAAAATATTTTCACTCCCGCCAACCTGAACTATGTTAAATATATAACTAACAATGTATATTTTATTTTGTATATTTACTTGACCTGAAGAAGCCACAGTATGGCGAAAAATATGTAGTGTTTAATAAACCAATATTTAAAAATCAAACAGTTAAATTATCTAAATATTAAGTATGGATTTTTAACTGTAAGTGCCTCATAAATCATTCAATTGCATTATACTAATATTGCAAGTAAAAGATCTAAATAAGGAGTTGGAGTAAAATAAATCATATTTCTTTTGTTAATTAAATCAATGCATCAATCTATGTATTAGCAATTTCTGCTAATTGAAATAGAGTTTCTCGATATTCCTGAGCGTAATTAACATGACACGTACATAACATAATTAGCGCCGATCTATCTGTCTAATTAAAAAAAGTGATATTACGCCACTTTTTTATTATGTCATAGTAGATATAAGTGCAGTTGATCTGCATTTCCTTAGTAATATATTTTAATTCTTTAATTGAGTATCGTGTTTCCGATTAATTTCAAATTATAATGTTTGTAAATAGATGGGAAACAAGCATTTGAAATGGGAATATAATTAACTTTGGAGTGACGGGGATCATTTCTCCGAAGTTCAAATACATACTAACCTACCCGGCTGAAGGGTCTTGTGATCGATGACCATTTATACAGACCCCAACAATACCCAACAATTACTGAATTAATCGAAATAACGTTAAATAAATTCGTGTACAAAAATTAAATAAAGTAATATTTGAGCCTATAGCAACATTGTTAAAACCCTTGTCTTCCTCTTTATATCTGTGTAACTTTGTTGAGACTAGTTAACTACAGGATATCTCTAATTATTGTAGTATTTAATTACAATCCGGGCGTCTATAATTTACTACGTTATAGTTAACGCAAACTTTGAGTAACTTTGAACCAAAATCACAGCCGACTCACTTTGTGTGTACGTGTGTACGTACGAACGTGTATGTGTGTGTGTAAAAGCTAATTAACACTTCACAGGTCATTCTGTCAGCTTTCGGTGCATCAAAGAAGCGTAAAGGGGTTGAAAATTTTTAATTGAAAAATCGTGTATTGCCGGACGATCGATGGTGTTGCAAGCTTATTTTAACTGTTCTAACTATACATTGGGCGTTTTAAAGCTGTTGGTGTTTGTGAATTTTGGATTGCCGCTCAGTGATTTACAAGCGAATTCAATTTTGTGCTTAAGCGATTTGATAGAAGAATTTAATGCCATCGGGGTACTGCGATTGGCGTTTCTCAATTTTTATATTTCCTGTAACAATTTTAAATAATTGTTTCAATTGCCTTATTCTAGAAAATAAAAATTAAATTGCAAACATATTTTTAACATTAGATAAAATATTGAAATATATATTTCAAAGTGTTATATATTGTTATAGAATAATATTGATTACATGCAAAGTGTTAAAATGTATATATTTTAATATTTAAGTAAACAATTGTCAAAACCTTATTTTAAGTAGTTGTAAAACGAATTCATATTTCATATCATAATTTTCTAATATATTAAAAAACTGTACGCCAATTTGAAATTACCACCATTCTCCTTTTCGAATATTATTGATATTAAATTTTTGCGATTCGCCCATCGGTATATTAATTTTTTTTTACGGTATGGAATATGTAATTGAATTTAATGTTGTGTAATCCTCCGGGCAGGACATTGGCTCGCGGGGCAGATACACGTGATGACGAAACATAAAAGTTTATTTTACGCCGGCCGTAAAATCCAGGAAAACGTTAGGTATAAAACGTGAAATGTTAAGTGGTGGCAATCATCATTTTTAGGTGACGGAATTATTTTTAAGAGAGAGATTTCGATTTAAATCCCACGTACAGGTTAAAATTGAAATACGTTACTAGTTGTATAAACATTAAGTGTTTATCTTATAAAATAAAATTACATATTTTTCGTTAAGTAAGTAAAAATCTTATTTAATATACTTATTTTATATAGCTATTATAATTTTGAATATAAATAAATAATAATAATACAATGATTATTATTATTTATTTATATACAAAATTATAATAGCTATATTTAACTTTTTAGCGCTAAGATATTAAATCATTTCGTGCACCTAAATTATGTTTCCACCGTTTGCAGACTTACTTATAACTATAAATAGCTGGGGGTGAATTGCGACACTACGGAAACTTTTAAGGTGATAATAACTCATGCGGCCACGATTTCGCTATCTGTCCCCGAGAATATAGTTTACTGATAGGCGTTTTCTTCTTTTTCTCTTAGCGGACGGAATCAACATTCGTTCTACGACATCTTGCAATAATAAAAATGAATAATGAATTGTATTCTGTCCGAATGTGAATTATTATTTCGGTCCGTCAGGTAAGCTTTCTAGGAAAACCCCACATTTAGGGTTTAAAACTGAAATGTCTTTTATTTTCAATTGATATATCTATATTACATATTTAAGTAGCATCACAATTTTACATTTTAATAATTTGAATAATATGATAGAATATGATTGTATTTTTATTTGCAACTTCTTTGTTTGTAATGCAGTTTCATAGACTACAGATATATAATATATTAAAAAGAGAGATCAAATGTATGTATTAATGTAAACTAATATACGAGGGTGAATCAAATATAAACCTGAATTTAGTTTAAAAAAAGTATATAAGAATCATTGTAAAACAAATTAATAAGTTTTATTTTTCTACATATTCTCTACTTTTGTGTACACATTATTTCTTGATGCTATAATCGAATAATGTAGTCAATCGTGTTTTCAGCCAATTGCTTACAAACGATTCCACATCTATTGATAAGCTATTTAGTCTTCATCAAGGAGCTTGCCATAATATTCAGCATTCGCGGGTCAGTTTCAATCATTTTACGTGTGTAGCATAAATTATACGCCATTATATGAATTAGTGA
The DNA here is from genome assembly GCA_963969525.1 of Ontholestes murinus. Classification (NCBI taxonomy): domain Eukaryota; kingdom Metazoa; phylum Arthropoda; class Insecta; order Coleoptera; family Staphylinidae; genus Ontholestes; species Ontholestes murinus. The sequence goes on along the minus strand of CAXAKX010001310.1, from coordinate 90,071 downwards.
AGTTATTGAGAGAAGACATCAGGTGGATGTCATCTATACAGATTTTTCCCGAGCACTTGACAGCATAGATCATCACATTTTGCACAATATAATCTTCACATAAATCAAGAATACATACATATTAAACCTAAAGTTTAGACATATCAAAGATAAAAGGGAATGATGTGGTGGATACTCTAGCAAACAAGGGAATATCTTTCAAAACAGACAAGATTCATGTGCCTCTATCCAAAAGCACTTTCTCAAACATGCAGTAAGGTATGAGTTTAGCACCACACTAAGCAAGGTGGAAGAACGTTTCCACTTGGGCTTATTCCAGAAACACAATACGAATACCCAATGCTAAAGTATCCTAATATTATGTTGATCTATCCAAGTCAAACCTAAAATTACCGGCTATATTTTCTGTGTATGGACAGTTTGTGTTCAGCTGTCCCATTTGAGGCTTCGAGAAGGATGGGGGAACACAGAAGATGAAGTTATAAGATAATATATGTATCCCTATAACTTTCCCCCCATCGGACAGAAACGGCATCGCCCAGAAGTCCAGAATTCGAGGTAAATATAAAATTTTTAACAAATATTTGTTGATACAAATAAAGGATCGAACTTTCGAGAAAGTTTCACCAATTGTTATTAGTAAACTGGTATGTTGAATAGGACAAGTTGAAAACATTAAGAAGTTGCGCGACGGTATATAACTGATAACTACGGTTAACGAAAAAAAAAACAAAGTAACACCTTTCTGAAATGTACAAAAATACAACTTTAAGTGTGTCCAAAGGAGTTATCTCCTGCTTTGATTTGACTCACTGATACAATTTTGAACGAGATAAAATCCCAGGATATAATTGAAGTGAAAAAAGATTGTCTTCAAGGAAGAATGGAAGAGAATCGAGCAGTGACCGTTTTATCCTAACTTTTAATGCCTTCTAACTCCTTAAAAATATAAAAATAACTTCAATATAGAGCTTGGAGGTACGACCATTCATTCCTAATTCCCTTAGGTGTTTAAATTGTGTATATGCTCAGTGCAGTAATCTTTCGCATGAAGGTACTTGTCAGACTCCCGTTAAGTGCGCCAACTGTGCGGAACCGCATTCCCCGCCATCACGTCAATGTCAAAAATCCAGATCGAATATGCCATTCAAAAGTTCTGGGTTGAAGATCGGATTTCTTATTTTAAAGCCAAACGAAAATAATGCTTAACCTGTTCATCGACATTTGCTGAAGTGAAGTCTTATGCGAAAGTGGCTACAGTTCAGACATGAATCGTATCTAACCAGTGCGATATGCATAAAGTGGTACCCAATTACCAAAATCGGTCAAAAACAAAACTAGTCAAGTCCCCTCAAAATCAAAAACCCGTAACAATGCCGAAATTAAATGATCTAATGAAACTAAAAAATCAGGTAGTTCATAAGGTTCATGTCAACGAGTCTTTCGGAAGACATAATTTCCGATGATCTTATGGACGTCGAACAGGCCAAGTTACTTGCCGGTCTGGACCGACTTAAGGTTCAACTTATGCGGGAATATACCAGACAGAAATAGCCAAAACACTCATCCAGTGGAACTGTAATGGATTCTATACACGATTGCCTGAAATTAAAATGTTTTGCAACACTGTCCAATCAGTCGCATTATGCCTCCACGAAACCCGCTTTTACGAAAATTCAACAACATTCTTGCCAGGTTTTACCTTTTTTAAATAGGATTATAACGATGGCCAACGCATCTGCGTTGGTGTAGCAATTATGGTATCACATGGCGTGAATAGTTAGATAATTAACATCGACACTATGTTGCAAGTTATTGCAGTGAAATTGCATCTTCCACAAACCGTCACCTTATATTCCATATACCTACCTCCAGGACAAACACCGAATGGAAGCCTTGTTTGAATTTTTGCCCCGTACTTTTATTTTAATAGGTAACTTTAACGCCCATAATCCAATGTGGGGATCGATATATAGGGATGATTCAAGAGGCGGTCTCTTTGAGCAACTTCTCCAAAGCAATAATATTGCTTTATTTAATACAGGTGAAGAAAGAAACACACTTTTAAATGGCAAATGGAAAATTCTCGTGTATAGACCTTACATTTGCATCCCCGTCTATAGTTTTCAGTCTTGTGTGGAAGGTGAAAACTGACCTTTATGGCCGTGATCACGTGCCCATTGTATGTCAAATAGATAGTCAGCTAAGACATTACTCAATAAGTCTCCAGTCTAACTAAGAAAAAACAATTATTTTTAGGAAATTCCACTTTATTCATCAACATACTCTCCTTCAAGACTGATACATTCATTCCCTCCTCTAACTTTTCGATGCTCTTTTTGTGAAACGATTTGTTTTTTCTCTCAAAGTAAGCCTCAGTTTCGGTTATCACTTCTTTATTTGAGCCAAATTTCTTTCCCTGATGCATCTTTTTCATGTCTGCAAAAAGCTAGCAGTCGCTGGGGGCCAAATCTAAAGAGTACGCTGGGTGGGAAAGAAATTTAAAGCGTAATTCAACCAATTTAACCATTGTTTTCAATGATTTGTGACACGGGGCATTGTCCTGGTGAAACGGCACTTTTTTCTTTTGCATATGGAGCCGCGTTTTCTTGATTTCTACACTCAATCGATTCAATAATGACATGTTATATTCACTATCAATAGTTTTACATTTCTCAAGAGAATCGATGAACACAATTCCATGCGCGTCCCAAAATAATGATGCCGGCCGACTTTTGAGTGAAAGTCATCAAAAGTGATCGACTTTCACCGGCTGCTCTCCACTCAACTGCCAAACTCTTTGATTCAGGCGTGTAGTAGTGAATCCATACTTCATCTATTATCACATTCCGATGCAAGAAATCCTTTTTATATTGCTTGAACAGCTTCAAATTCAGCGGCTCTGAATATTCGACAAGTTGTTGTTTCTGGTTCGATATGAGCAAACACGGCACCCACTTCGAAAGAAACTAGGTCATGCCTAAATTTTCATCTTAAATTGCAAAAACTCTATCTTCTAATAACTACAAGATGTCAGCTATCTAACAGAATTTCATTTTACAGCCTTTTAAACTATTTTGTGGACATTTTTTATGTTTTTTGGAACAACTACTGATTTTAGGCGACTAGAACGTTCAGCATCATCAGTGCTTGTACAACCGGGTTTAAATTCAACATACCAGTTAATAATAGTTGATTACCCTGGTACAGCGTCCCCAAAATGCTTATCAAGTCATTGTTTAGCTCCAACAATATTATTCCCCATCAAAAAACAGTGTTTAATCAACACACGAAATTCCTTTCTATCCATTGTCTTAAAAATTACACCGTGGTAACTAAAATAACTATAACTTCTAAACTAACGGTCAAAACCCCACAAAATTTTGACTCGTACTGTTTGAAGATTAGTACTACCCGAAAATCACATGGGTTTTTCAACAATATTTCCTTATATAGTCCATCCGTTTGATCTTCCGTCCTACGTCACAAAATATCGCTTCGAGAAACGACACAAAAACATTCAGTCTGATAAAGTAAACCAAATGCGTTAGAAAAAGAACGCACTGTAAAACTTTCGTCGTTTTTTGAAGCGATAGTTTGTGACGTACGACGGAAGATCCAACGGACAGACTATATGTGTAAGACCGGGAACTTATTCAGTGACGTATTAGATTTATACAGTCGACCTATAAAATGGAAAATTACTAATGCCGATTGGCACATGTACCAAAAACCGCTCGAATTGAATAATGTCGATATGTCATGGGCGAATTCTGTCTCACTCAATTGCACATCGCTCTTCCGTACCCTGGTGGAATGGTGAATGCCGCATTTGAATTAGAGATAGAAGGAATGCACTGATTGACTGAATGATTTCAAGAGGAAAAGGGCTCACGCAAGAATCTCGGAGAGCAAAAAGCAATCTTGGATGTAGTGTGTATCCTCCATTAGAGATTTTACCTCCAAGGAGGTATTTGAAAAAATTGGAAGAATAACTAGGATAAAATTCTACGGACGAATAGCAGGTATTGTCGTGGATAATTCAATCATTATCTCTTCAAAGGACATATCAAATCATCTCAAAATCTAAAGCGAAGAAAATATCGATAGACACTTCTTGGCTATCAAAACCTTCACGTCGGACAATACTGCGAGTTTCAACGACATATTCACAATGTGGAAACTAGAAACTGCAGTAAGGCTCTCTCACGATACAACTCCCAAGCCTGACAGAGTTCATTGCCAATTTCTCAGAAACCTAACAACATTTCAGTTAACCGTAGTTCTAGTTGTTTTTAATTTGATCTGGACACAGATTCCTTTCCTGATAATTGGCACGAAGCTATTTTCGTGCCAATTCCCAAAATTGGTAAAGACCCTAAAGACGCTTCTAATTACCATACAATTGCACTAACAAGTTGCATGTGTGAATTACTCACAGTGTATGGCAAACCGACGTTTGTCTTGGTTGTTGGAGTCGCAGAACCTAATTTCCAACACACAATGTGATTTTCGCCGAGGCCGGTCAACAGTTGATCATCTCGTGTCATTTAATGCCTCCATTCAGAATGCTTTTATCACTAAGCAACACCTAGTGGTAGTGTTCTTTGATATTAAGAAAGGCTATGATACTACGCGACGGCACTGACTCTTGAAAACCCTGCGCAGTTGGGGAATTAGAGGACATTTGGGGTATTTTATTAAAAATTTCTTATCAGAACGTTCCTTCCAGGTTCAAGTTAGGTCGAGCATATACGATCCTTACTCTGTCCTCGGCTTAACTTTATTTAACGTTGTCGAAGCAATTAGATCTCCTTTTACGGCACACTTATATGTTGATGACTTAACCATATTTTGATCATCAAAGACCCTACCGGCAGTTGAGAGGCAAATTCATCCTGCGATTAATATAATTGATATTCGTTTAGCTACCGAAGGTTTTAGAACCAATTCATGCAGAACCTAACTAGCCTACCGAAGAAATATTTATTTATTTATTTATTTATTCAATAAACGGTACACCCTTTTTATAATAAAATAATACATAACAAAAATGACAGTGTGAAAACACAAATATAGCTGAAAATAAATATAATTTTTACAATTAAAAAACTGAAAAAGAACTGAACATAAAATCATAAAGAAATATACTAAACAAATACAAATTTTCATGAGCCGCACGATAAATACAAAAATATACTTAAAGCTAAAATTGATTAAATATTACAATTAAGAAATTAAAGATAAATTATATGAACATAAGGTCTTTTTATAACAATTGAAAGAACTCTGAAACAAATTAAAAGATTCGTAAGTCGCTGCGACTATATTAGCCAAACGCATCATCCTTCTAATTGATTCATTTCTTCCATAATTACAACGGCTGAAGTCCTCTCTAAATACCAAATTACTGCGTGTTGCGTTAGGGATAACGAAATTTAGTCTTGCAAGCAATTCATCGCAATTAATGAAACCATTGATAATTTTAAAAATAAAACATAAATCAGATATAATTCTACGCTGATTGAGTGGTTTTAAATTTAAAAAAGTCATCATATGACTACGACTATATGTCTCACCATATGAAACCACTCGAAAAGATAAACTTTTCAGAAATCTATTTTGAACATGTTCAATTTGCTCGATTGCATTAGAGTAAAATGGAGACCATACGGAAGATGCGTACTCTAATCGCGTTCTAACCAAAGTACAGAATAAAAGTTTCAAGGTATCAATTGAAAAGTCTCTACCAAATCTCAAAACAAAACCCAATGTTTGTAGTGCTTTATGGCAAATATTATTTCTATGTTTGAAAAACGACAATTTTGAATCAAAAGTTACTCCAAGATCCCGAATTTGATCAACCGAAGATAATACATGGCCATTAATAGAGTAGTGGAATAGCGATGATTGGATTCTTAAAACTGAATATGAAAACATTTGCTAATATTCAAGTGTAAATGGTTTAGATTGCACCATTCATTTAGATTGTGTAGATCCTCCTGAATTAATAAGTTATCATTGAACGAAATATTTTCAAATCATCAGCAAACAATAATATTTTGCAGTGATGAATACAAGCTGATAAATCATTAATAAACAGTAAAAACAGGATAGGACCACAGTGCGAACCCTGAGGTACACCAGATGAAACATTAATTGGACGTAAAACAAAATTATATATTTTTACATATTGCTTTCTATTACTTAAATAACTAAAAAGCCATTTAGTGATAGCTTGACCAAAGCCAAGGTATGTTAACTTGTTATTAAGTGTTTAGTGACAAACACGATCAAAGGCTTTGGAAAAGTCAGCATACACTGCATTAACATAGTATCCAGATTCTGAAGATCGCAAAATATAAGACTGATAGCATAATAAATTCGTTTCAGTAGATTTGCCTTGGCAAAAACCATGCTGCTCTTTAAAAATTAAATGTTTACTATACCAATTTAATTGATTAGCAATTAGTAGATCAAATAATTTTGGTATTACCGATTGAATACAAATTCCTCGATAGTTTGTTATATCCTCTCTCTTTCCGCTTTTAAATAATGGTGTAATAAAGCTGTGTTTCCAATAGGTAGGAAAAACACCAGAACTAAGTGATAGATTTAAAATTATATGTAGCAGAATACAAAAAGAATACATACAACGTTTCACAAAGTAACTGGGCAATTCATCAAAACCAGCTAACCAATCCGATAAATTTGAGATATCAATAAATATATCCGAAATACTAATTGTAAACGTATTTAAATCAACAGAATTGACAGATTTTATAGCATTACGATCAGACAGAGAGCCAGAACTATCCACGTAGACATCTGAAAAGTAGGCTACAAAGAGATATACGCAGTCTTCGCCGTTATCACTAGTTCTACCATTGAACTGCATATTTATGGGATAGCCATCAGTTTTACGAGACACGTTAACAAAGTTCCAAAATGATTTCGAATTATACTTAATTTTATTTTCAATTTTATTATTCTCTATATAAACGCTCACTAAGTAGCTTACATCTTGAACGTAAAGATTGAAAATTCTCATAATAAGTTAATAAACCGCTTGCTTTATAATTAAAATGGGCTAGTTTTTTAGCTTTGATAAGAGATTTTAATTCTGCATTGAACCATTTTGGATACGTATTCGATTTGATATATTTAACAGGAACATATTTAGATACGACAAACGAACAAAAGTCATAAAACTTATCGACGAGGGTATTAACATTATCATCATTCAAATAATCACGCCATAAAATATTAGACAAATAATTATTAATAGCATAATAATTCCCAGATTTAAAGTCAAGTACTGGAACAAAAAATTGAAGATTTTCAAAAGACTCTACATTACAAATAGATATATAATACGGTGTATGATGCATACTTTCATTGAAAAAATCATCCGACTTAGAAATAGAAACACTTATTTCACCTAAATTAGTAAATATTAAATCTAAATAAAACCCCCTAATAGTCGGTATATTATTACATTGTTGCAAATTATGAAATATCATAGTTTCCGCTAAAACATTTGCATATGAACAAGTGTTGTTATTAGAAATGACACTATCATCGTTAACATTACAAATTATAGTCACCCAAAATCACAAATTTATGATCAGTATAAGTATTAGCAACATAATCAATTGAGGCGCAATGCAATGCATAAGTGTCAATACTTGAATTAGGCGGAATATAAACCTCAGAAAAAATTAATTTAAAACAATTATATTGAACTTTAACAAATAATTCTTCAATATTTGAATTAATGCTTAAACGAGAAGAGTCATTGCATTTAATAGCAATTAAAACACCACCACCACGGCTTTTTACACTAGTTTCAGAAGATCTATCTTTTCTAAATATAATGTAACCGAAAAGACCCAATTCACTGTTCAGGATTGAATCATCCAGCCACGTTTCAACGATCACAATAACATCATATTGGCACACATTCGCATTTAATTTCAAATTATGAAGTTTGGTACGAATCCCTCCAGCGTTGTGGAAGTAAATACTTAGTTTTTTGGACTCCTCCCAGATTCCGATGAGACAATAGACGGAAAACCAATCATATATTTTATACTGAGCGCTTCGCCATTCCTTCTTCGATCTGCAAGTTCATTATTTAAGTCGTTTAAATGATCTCGCTGCAATTTTGTTCTATCGTTAGTAAATCTAACTGCACCAGAATTGAAATTTCGAGATGCTTTAAGTAATTTTTTGACATGAATAAATGTATAAAAGCGTTCACAAGTGCGCTTTTATTAAAATTTAATTATTTAAAAATTTATTTCAGTGTATATTGGGCAAATAGTTAAAATTTGGGTTAGAAATTTACTAAATATATATGAATCAATGTAAATGTAAATTATGTTAATACGCCGATATTCCGATGCTAACGTGTGTTTAATTTAATCACAACATTCAACAGAATCCGGAAAATAATTCTATAATATCTGCCGATGAAATTAATTCACAGGTTCGTAAGTGCATTACGTATTGGATCCCTTAATCTCCGAGCAATTCCCACTAATGGCCATCCCTCCCGTTTGACCCTAACCCTCACACCACTTTTGTAAATTCTTCAACTATTGCCCCAAATACCTACATCGATTTTTTTTTACTTTACGTACCACATATTTCAATACCATTTTTTCATAATAAGGCAAATATTTAAAAATTATAATAATTAATATTTTACAATGATTTAAATAATTGAGATTAAATTTTAAGAATATTTCAGTATAAAAACTCTTTTTATTTAATAAAGTTTAAATTATTAACGTTAATTAATTTAATATAGTTAACATACGTTCCTATCTACTACTATTAGACTCTTAACAAATGGCAGCCTTATGGTGTAATAGTGAATGATTTTTTTGTAGTGACAAATACCATACGATTAATCCGAAATTTATTTAGACCCTTTTAGTTAAGGGACAATTGTAGATTACAGATAGTGTCACCCTAAACACAATCTACAACCGATTAGGCAACGATATGTCTCTTATATGTGACATTTTGAAGAGGATTTACAGACGCTGATAATATACACCATTTAATTCCCTCAACAATATAATATCCCCGCCGAATTAAACGGCGGGTATTTAACGTAATTTACAGTCGCAAAGTATACATTCGGCGGAGATATAACTTGGTACTACAAAAAAGTAGAAAATTGTGGCTGTTCATCTTAATAGCAATTTTCAGTTATTTATGATACATGCCCGAACCACAATTCTCGAAGCCCATAAACGGAATTTATTCCGCGCTCATTTCCATATTTATACAATTTAAATAAACATATTTAAAACATTTCAGCTGTACTTTATGCCGATATAGACACTACATTAGAAATAAAATATTCTAATCTGTACGTGTGATATACTTTTCTTTTAAGTTATATATGCAGTTTATACATAGTTAGTAATATTAAAGTCAACTCATAAATTCAATTTAAATTCTAAAAATGTAATTAAAGAAAGTAATGTTGATTGATGAGTTGCGTGAAGAAGTTGCAATATAAAATAACTTGTAATCACTTTCTCCACAGTTTATACTTCTATTTTTTGTTTGTTAATGGTATATACTGAAAGTATATTATTGAATGGTGAAAATTTATGTTTAAACGGTGTGCAAGAGTCTATGTAGATGTAACTAAATGTTTTTCAGTAAATATTCAAACTTAGGTTGTTATTATTACTTTCCCTATATAGTCTATACAGGAGAAGTGTTGTTTTCGTGAAAATTTCTAGAAACATGTTTTCACGGAAATATTTTGAGATTAAATTAAGATTGAAGGAAAATTTGAAATTTTTGTAATAATCAACAGCACTTTTAAAGTCTGTTAATATTAATATATTAGTAAATGTTGTAACATCGACTTTATTTAAATACTTAAGAGCTTCTAAAATGCCATTAGTCTATTGGTATATTCTGTAGAGGCATTATTTAGTGAAAGTTTTCGACACCATTTTGGGGATCTTAGAATGCGCAACCAAATAAACTCTTAGAAAGAGATCCACCGGTATAAATTTTATATGATTTGGGCCATTTGTTTTTAACATAATCAAGGAATTTAGCATATATTGTTCCTTTGCAGACAGATGAAGTTGCTTTCAGATAATAACAAGCAATAGGTTTTATTAACGTCTCGTACGGTAATTTATACATTGGGTTCTTGTCAGTTTTGTTTAGGTCGGGTTCAACATCTATCAGGGTTCTATAACATCTAGCAATAACACTACTCATTTATTGTTCATTTATACTATCCATAATTGATTATGGATGCGTTTTTTATGGTAATGCAAGCAACTGACCTTTTACAATACACATTTTTGAGATTATGTATTGGGGTACTACAAGGTACCCCAATAAACTCTTTGCTGTTCGAAACAAACGAGAGACCCGTAAACAAGTAGGAATCAAAATTTTACTTAAATTGTAAAGCACAATTATACATCTAAATATTTTAGACCTGACATCACGTTACTGGATCATCAAAAACTCCCTAGTATTGGTTTTTGTAAAATTTTCCAATATTTTTATTTTGAGGGTAGATGCAAATATCGTCCGCATATTGAATGAAATTTATCATGGGATCAAATATTGAGTCCAGGTCAAATAGGTCTTGAGCATATAGTATATGGCTTAAAATGTTACCTTGCGACAGCCCTACGTTAGTTGTACGCTGGCCTAATACTTTCCTATTTACATGTAGGTATAAATATCTATCACTGAATATATTAAAAATTACCTCAATGAATGGAGGAAGGAACACAAATTTATATAATTTCTGTGCTAGTTATTCTGATATGTCTCTGTTTCATGATCACCATGACATCTAACACATCATTTAGAGCTGGATTTACACCGCAAATGTATGGTTCAACCGAACGAAAAATTAAAACCAAAGACGGGAATTGTCCGCCAGAAAAGAGATTTAGAAAAGGAAAATTAAAATCTACGCTTAGAAATCGAAAATTTAAAAAATAACCCAAATAGTAATTTAATGGCCGAAATTCTAGGCAAGATAGGCAAAACAACGTAATTTTGTATAATATAATTGAGCCTAATGACACACACTTTGATTTGCGTAAAAACATGATGTTGATGAGTTTAATAAAATTATTTCTTGTGTTCCTGAGTTAAATGTTAGGCCACTAAAAAATACACTAGAAAATAAATATCAAGCCATATCGATACTGAAAAATCGTTGCAAGACAAATTTCCATCTTTAAATGTTTGATCTGACCTAACATTAAGATACAACGTGAGGCAATTAAAAAGGTGAACGCTAATATCAGATTTGTAAGAAACAAGGCCTAGGATTTTTTCTGGAAACACTGATCCGACCACTAATAAGTCTAAAAGTAGTCAAAAAAACTAACATTGTATTTTCAAAATATTGCAGATGTGAAATCTAATCTATCCAATATTATGAATTCAGTTGATTCAACTTCCTTTGATATTTTAATTTTTATTGAAACATGGCTAGACGACAGTATTATTCATGCAGAACTGGGTTTCAATAATTAGATCATTTATAGACAAGATTGAACTAATTATACAAGTATGAAGGCCGATGTTGTTCTTAAAGCCATTAAAAAAATATTTCCGGTCTCATTTAATAACGTTAGATTCAATATGCATTAAACAACTTTATGTAAGAGTAAACAACTCATTAATATTTGGCGCAGTGTACATTTCTCCTTCATTCAATGGCGTTATTTATTAAAATTATTGTTCCACGATTGACACCCTTCTTTCAAACTTTCCTAATGACAATGTTTTAATCTGCGGTGATTATAATCTACCTGGTGCGCTATGGTCTATCAACAATTTTTTAATTCATTCCTCTAATAAGTGCGACTGAAATATTAAGTGAATCATTTATATATTACAACTTAATTCAAATTAACTTAGTACCCAATTCACGCAATGTTTTACTTGATTTATGTTTGTCAAAAATTCAAAATGTACTAATAAATTCAAGCTGCAATGCTATTTGTACCAATTCTATCCATCACATTGCGTATGATATTAGTGTTCCTCTTAATATACAAGAAAATTCTTATTATGATTTTTTTTTTAAATTTGACTTCAATAAAGGCGATTACATTTCGATCAATAACCTTACCAGTATCAATTGGTTCTCATTACAAAACAATATTCATGTGGATGGTGCAATGTTTTAAAAAATGATTTACTTCGTCATTGATATATTCATACCTAAGATTAGAATAAAACGCAGCAACTACCCACCTTGGTTTAATACTGAACTGATCCGTTTAATTCATGAGAAAAAACTGGCACACATTCAATATTAAAGTACTTTAAGTCCATCGGATTATTATCTTTTTGCAAGGTTAAGATCTGAATGTAATATTTCAAGTACAAGTTTACACAACGCTTCTTTGATTAAAGTTGAAAGAAACATTAATCTAAATCCAAAACGAACGACTGTAAAGCATTAGAAGAAGACCTATACGATAGACAATAATATTCTTGCAAATGTAGAGTTTATAAATGGCTTAGGTGTATTGTTTTATAGCCAAATGTCATTTAAACAGCACATAACTTCAATAGTTTCTAAAGCAAAAAATAGACTTAGGTTCGTCAATCGTTTTTCTTTTAACTTCTCTCCAAATAGAATAAGACATCTCTATTTAACTTTGGTTACGTTCAGTGTTAGAATTCGCATCTCCGGTATCGTCACCTTTTTTGAATTGTGATGTGGCTAAGATTGAAAGTGTTTAGTTGAATTTTTTATAAATTTTTTCTTACCGTATCGGCTTCAGTGGTCATGACAAAACAATTATTAGTACAATGTTAAATGTTCTATATTTACGAATACGTAGCAGATTTGTGTGTTATATACAACTACTCATTTATTTAGGATTCCATACCACTCAACTAATTACGGTTACAATAATCCGATTTCTAGAGCTATGGGCATATACAGCTCATTGCCGAATTTCATTCATTTATTTAATTCATCGCGTAATGTATTTCGTAAACATTGCTTTTTGTCAGCGTCTTCGTATAATTTGTAACATTTCTTATTTAAACATTTGATTTCGTCATATTAGTGTAAATTTATAATTTACACGCATTATAATTGCCATATATATTTAGTATTTTTGTTTTGTACATTTGTAAAAGTTTATAAGTTTATTCAATAAATAAATAAATATAGAAAATTAAATTAAGTATTTGACATTAGAAAATTTGAGCGATTCATTATATAAATGCTATACTGCTGTTATTGTAATACGAAGTTTAGTTAAACGCATAATTATTCTACTGATTATGACCTGTTACGCAATAAATATTATAAAATATAAAATAAATATTATTATATTATACCCTTACATATAATATAAAATACAGCACAATCCAAATTTAAGTTTAAATATAAATGATCCTTTATAGCTAATTTTATTTAAGCTTGATTTAAAGCCTTTCCATGTATCATGTATATACATTTTTTACACAGTCCAAATTTTTCTTTGTCAATTTTCTTTTATTCAAATTTTGTAATTATAGTTATTGCAAACCGCGATGCAGTCAGTAATTAAATTTAATATGTATATGTAGGGTGGGTGTGTCGCCTCTGTTCTATTTTCCAATCAGTAAAACATCATTAAAAATTATTTAAAAATTTGTATGAATATATCTCTAAAAATTGCAATTATTTTATGTTTATTTATATTTTACAACTTCTAATTTAAACCCTCACTTATGTTTTACTAATCGGAGGGTGGGATAGAGGCCACCCACTCACCCTACATATACATGATAACTTTATCATGTATATGTAATTCTAATTGTTGATGATTTGGCTTCTTAGAAAACAATAAAACCTTGTGTGTAATAAAAAATAATACACTTTATGTTTGATAATGATCAGCTTGATCGAAACTAGTCACAGTTATACAAAATATAGTGGTAAAACAAAGTTATAAAGTGTTTTATTTAAATTTTTTTAAAAATAAAGCATAAACCAAAATTAAGTTTAAGACCTTCTATAGCTAGTCTCATTTAAGCTTGATTTAAAGCTTTTCTACGTATCATGTATATAATTTTTATTAATTTACACATTCAAAAATTTTACTTTGTCAATTTTCTTTTATTAAAATTTTGCAATCAGTAAAACATCATCAAAAATTATTTGAAAAATTTGTATGAATATATCTTTAAAAATTGCAATTATTTTATTTTTACACATTCAAAAATTTTGCAATTAAAGTTATTGCAAACCATAAGGCGATCAGTAATTAAAGTTAATATGTATATGTAGGGTAGGTGAGTGGCCTCTATCCCACCCTCCAGTCAGTAAAACATCATTAAATATTTAAAATATTTATATGAATACATCAACTAAAAAATGCAATTATTTGTGTTTGTTTACATTTTACAACTTCTAACTGAAACCCTCGATTATGTTTTACAGATTAGAGGCCACCCAGCCACCCTACATATACATGATTAACTTTAATTGCTAATCGTTGATGATTTTGCTGCTAAAAACAATCAGACCCTTTATGTAATAAAAAATACAACAAAATCAAAATTTAAGTTCATATCTACAGCTAGTCTAATCTTACTTAGATTTAAAGTCTGCCCATCTAACATGCATCAATTTTTTACTAAATTACTCACTCAAAAATTTTACTTTTATAATTTCTTCTTTATTCAAAAAGTTTTGTAATTAATTTTATTGGAAACCGCGAAACGATAAAAAAATTAAAGTTTATATGTATATATAGGGTGGATGGGTGGCCTCTATCCCACCCTCCAGTCAGTAAAACATCATCAATAATTATTTGAAAAATGTATTTAAATAAACCAATTAAATTTTGCAATAATGTAATATTTATTTACGTTTTGCAAGTTTTAATTAAAATTCCTGCTTATGTTTTACTGACTGGAAGATGGATGGTCTCTAACCTTACACATACATGTTAACTTTAATTACTAACTGTTGATAGATTCTACATCTTTTTTTACTTTCCTTATATAGAATTTGAAAAATATTACATAATTTTTCAAACAAAAGTTAAAGGGAATGAGAAACTGAACTAGTTTTATTGAAAAATATTTTCATAAAGTTCTCAACTTCCGAAAAAAAAAAGAAAAATTAATAATTTTGACAGTTTTTGCATATTGCTAAGAAACTATAGGAATTACATGAAACTAATATAATAAGTAATTGTAGAAAATCCAAAATTGAGTAAATAATTAAAAATAACGATTTTGTGTAAACCTCATAGTTTTCGAAAAAAATATAGGGAAAGTACTATGATGGCCACATTACCATTTTTTTATATTATTATTTGTATTGAAGCAAGTAACGAATTCTTATAGAGTGTTAATTTATTTTGGTATAATTTGGTAACATGAAGATAATAATAACTGATGTACATTTCGGACACAAAGTGTTCATTATCAATGGTTCAATATAAACCAAATTTATATTGCAAATAATTTTACAAATTTCTAATTAGTATTAATTAAAAATTCTGTATTATTATTTATATATGTAGAACCTAAAATGCTCATAATACAATTATTAATATATATTTATTACGAAAATCAAATATACCAAATTTTCATAATAATAGAATAAAATAGAATAAATTAATAACATATAATTAATAAAAATAAAAATATGACCTAAGCTAATGAAAATTAAGGGAAAGCCGTTTGTAACTATTTTATTAAGCGGCCATTCTCATCTGTTTGTGTTTTGCGCATAATTCCGCACGCTCTCATAAATTCCGCTCTCGCTGCCATTAAAATAATTGCTCTATTATAAATTTTATGAACAACCCGGTTTTTATTAATTTATAATTGCGCAATTAAAATTTAATATAATATATTAGTGCGTCGACTTTATGAAAGACTGGCTAATTATGATTTACCGCCAATTGGGTCATTTCATTTATTGTGTTTTATTAATACCATTAATTGCACACGTTTAACGTATACAAATGCCGGTTGCATATTACGATTATTCGGAATTATCAAGAACGTAGGTAAATCATAATTATTTATTATTCTAAATGGTTAGTCTTTCCTATACAGAGTTGAGATAAAGTAAGGAACAAAATAAATATCTTTAACACAAAACGCACGATATTTGAAATATTATAGGTAAGTTGCCGGCCTAACTGGAACTACATTATTAAAAAATGTACATGAGATGCATTTTGTCTCATTGTACTTACCACGCAATCAATGAGTAAATAGACTAAATTAGTTACGTTAGCCGTTGTCTTATAAATTCTGTCTAAATTAGGTATCTAAAATGTATTTATTGTTTTGTTTGCAATCATGATGTTGGGTATAATAAATAATATTAAATTAAGTAAAGTAGACTAGATTGTTGATAAGCAGATGAGGTTTATATTCTCAACCAAATTAGTTTTAATATGTTGTAATTGTCAAATTAATCAACACTACCTTTAATATATGCATAATATTCATGAGATTGAAAGGTCGATAAACTTATTAAGGGTCAGTTTGTGTCCAGACATGGCCTCGCAAATATGGAAGATTAATAAATCTAACATAATTTTACGATATCCTGAAGGTTATGGTGAACTCGGTTCCTCAATCAAGAAAATATTGCTTAGGAAAATTATACAGAAAATAAATTTGGCTTCCTCATTAATCTTTTTGAGACCAATAATGAAAAGTAGATGCTACATCATAATCCTGTGAGATAAACTCAATGGTTTTCTCCGAAGAATCGCTTTAGTCAACATATCACCACTAGCTGCCAGAAATTCCTCCTAAAAAGTGGATATAAAACGAAATTAAGGACAACATAAAAGATTCCAGATGTGGACGAAGATCGCCGACTTTCCAATATCATGGTGCCAATGAAATTTTAGTAGAAGAAATAAAATAAATAAATACATACTTTATTCAAAATAGAGACTGTACATGAACAATTAATAAGAAACGTATATATGTACATATAAAATGATATCATTATAGTCATACCATATTTAACCGCTAATTTAATACGTCAAATGTATGTTTCAAATGTGTGAATTGATATGCACATTTATTACAATTTAAATTTTCTCACGTATTATCTTCTACATTTTATAATTAATGTTCACATTGAGTAATGTTCTTCTTCTATTAGGTGTTATCTTAATTGTGTTTTAAACAGTTTTAAAGCTGAATACATGGAAGATGTCTCAAAGAGTGAGAGTCTATGATATGGATTTGCATATCTTTCATTATTGCGCGTATCGTATTGGTAATTCATGCTATGTATGTTAAATTTTTCTTTATTTTTTAAGTTAAAAACTAGTATTTCGTACCTATAAAGACTGTAGAAGGTAAGTAAAACAGTATCCCTAAACCTACCTCAGCAACTATCTCGTTGATTTAAGTTCAATATTATACGTAATGCTCTCTTTTGGATAATAAATATACTCTTTGTACAGCATCCGTAATGTATTATTCCATATATTATGACACATTCAAAGTTTGCTCTATAAATTGTAATAAGGGTGTTAGTATCTAGTACTAGTCTCAAAATTCGCAGGGCATAGCACGGAGTTTAATTTTGATAATAATTTATTGCAATGGTATGACCATTTTATATTGCCATCAATTCCTATCCTCAAAAAGTTTGATTATTAAATGTTTCGTTATTAACAGTGATAGCACTGGTTTTGTTTTGTTTATTTTTTGTTTTAAAAATCATAAAATTGGTTTTGTTATGATTCATCAATAATTTGTTTTCTATCACCCAATCTTCGGCGGTTTTAAAAATATCTGTAGTATTGTGAATTAATTCATCTTCATTACAGTTCGATATAAGGAGGCTAGTATCATCGGCGTATGTAGCTATAAAAGTACCTTTCTCTCTATGATTTCTGGCAAATTATTTAGGTATATGATAAAAAGTATAGGGCCCAATATACTACCCTGAGGTATATCTGTATGAATAATTTTTGAGTCGGATATTTTGTCACTAATTTTTGTTTTTTGTGATACGACCTAAACCTCTCACGCCATAATACTCGAGCTTCTCTAACAGGATTTTGTGGCACACCGTATCAAACGCTTTGGAAAGGTCAAGGAAAATTCTTAGAATCTCTCTAGCGTATTCATAATTTGTGTTATAAAGTGCAATATAGCAGTACTTGTCGATTTCCTTCTGATAAATCCATTTTGGGCTCTATCAAATAAATTATGTATTTTGAAATAATTTATAATTCGCTCAACTTTTATTTTCTCCAATATTTTGGAAAATACTGATAGTAAAGTAATAGGCCTGTAATTACCAAAATCACTCAAGTCACCTTTTTTGTAGATGGGGGTTACTATACCTTCCTTTAAACACTGTGGGAATGTATCACATTCTAGATAGATGTTAATTAAATAGTTTTGTAGTTACTTCAGCATAGCCGAAGGAAGTTTTATTTTTTAAGGAACATATAACATTAAAGATTTCTGAGGTGGTTACAGGTTTAAAAAACAACGTATTGATTTGTCTGTTGATAGTGCAATAAATACTTTATCGGGAATATTTTAGATTTCCACTTGCTATATTACTAAAATATTCATTTAAATCATTTTCTTACCTTCAATATAATTACACTTTTTATGATTATTATTATTGTTCTTAACTAATAATGCATTAATTATAGTCCAAGTTCTTTTAATTTTATTATGACTTAATAATATTTTATTTGCAATTTCAGTCTTTTTTGTTGTTTTAAAAGTTCATCATATTCTTTTCTTATTGTAGAATATAATCTTTTTGCATCTGCATTATAAAGCTTAATAACAGATAAGTAATCTAATAACTTTTTAATGTTAGTTACAATTGGGTTATTAGTAAAAATTATTTGCTGTTTATAATATGAAGATACCTTTGGACAAGACCACTACCAATTTATTTAAATTAGTTGGTGTGAATTTACGTATCTTTTTATTTTTACAATTGTTGCTACGATTTTCAATAAGCGGCCAAGATATTTTTTGCGCTCGATGGTCAGAAATATGCGTTTAGAATACGCAGGTCTCGTACTTGTTTTCCATATTAGTAATTATGTTATCAATAATCGTTTGGGTATTTTGCGTTACAAGGGTTGCACTGTTTATTGTTAGTTGCAATTAATGATTCTACGAGATTTTTGACGTTAGCTGCTTTTGTGGTTGCACTATTTAGTTCTATATGAAAATCACCTACAATATAATACGTTACTTTTTCAGCGAAAAGTTTTTGTAATAATGATTCAAATTTAATAAAGAAATCATCAATCGTATCTTGTCTAGGAGCACGGTACACTATTACACATACGTACTTTTTGTTTTGATAAGTCCATTCTATTGCTGTGCACTCAAAAGTTCCACTCACTGCCATCTTTTTTATTCCCGATATACTACTACTACTACCACTAACAATAGATAATGTCCTTGTCTTTGTATGGAGGGATATTTTTTGTTCAGACCGTTACAGCAATAATATTTTTTGAATAAGCCAAGATAATAAAGCCAGATCTCATTAAAAAACAATCTCTTTTAGTCAATACAAAAAGATTTTTTTTTCTTGATAACGCCAGTCTTTACGCTACCAAAATAGCACAGAAAATAAAAAGTTGAACTATTTTTTTAAAACAAGAATAGAACTATAGCAAAAATATGCAAATATATTTATGTTTTAGTTTATTTAGGAATATATATGTTAACTGCGACCTGGTTAGATCTTTTGTACTAGTACCCTACTACTAGTATGTTCCCAGCAATTCAATTTGTTTGTTACAGTCAATTAACTTCCTAGAAGGCCATGCCCTGTTCCGTTCTAGCGCTACGGCTACTCTGGTGATAGTCTTCGGCCATTTTCTCTGCCAATCCACATAGTCTCTAATTTACCTATCTTGTGAAGCTTTAGGCCCGTAAATGCCTTTTACGGAGCCCACTTCTGTGTTTAATGCATCTGCATAATGTTTCACCATACAGTGGCTTCATCAGGTAGATGAAAATATGATGCTATGTTTTAGTTTTTTCATTCAGTTCAGGCTGACGTTGCTTATAAAAACTCTGGTTTAACCAGGTTTGTGCAGGGGAAGTAGGTCTAGTTAAGCTTCCATTTCTACATATGGTGTGGTGTGCTTAGATCCCGTGATGTCAAGACGGGCCATTCCCTGAAGGTTGCAAGGCTTCTTTTGCCGTTGCTTGTTTATAATATTGACACACCATACATTAATTCTTTGATATTTAGCTTCCTACAATTGGTATTTTACTATGGCATTAAGTCCTGCGCTAGGTACGATATCATGTTATATTTATATTATTTCCCCTTATAGAAATTGCTACAATAACTCTAGTCAATCAAGGTCATCAGGAGGTCACCCACCACGATACACCATAACAGGGGGCGATTAAAACCCTTTTTCTGTATTACCGTTTCTGATTTTCTCTCTACACCTACGGTATATCTTATGGTTTACGAGTATAGTCTTAATTCATGATATTGTAGATTAATGGCACTTATTTCCACGGTTTTAAAGGTTCCACTGTCAAACGTACTTTCAATAGAAACTTCTATGCTTGTTATGAGGCTACTAAGTGCATCCACAGTGGATTTGCTAGGTTGATAGGCAAAATGCTGCTTATAGAGCGGATTTGCATTAAGGTGTCTATAATTTTTAGGAGAAATGAGGTAAGGCTAATTTTGCGATAAGATTTGGCCTCATAATTATGAGTGAGCCGAAGAAAAAATGCAGACAATCCAATGTTGAATATATGAAATATGGATATTCAATGCACTCTATAAACAAACTAATTTCGAATCATCAAATGAAAAAATATTTAAAGTATTTATATGCTGGCAAACAACTAACACAACCAAATAAGTTCAAAGCAATCACATTTTTTGGTTCGGTTAGTACACAAATAGGAAATTTGCTTAGAAAACTCAACATCAACATTGCATATAAACCAGCAACTAAACTCAAGTTTTGCACATTTAATCCTAAAGAAAAATTACCGATAACGGAAAAATCCGGAATATACAAATTAACGTGCACTGATTGCCAAAAAATATACATAGGCCAGACCGGACGGAAGTTTTCTACAAGAATTAAAGAACACCAGATATCCTTTCGCCTCGGACAAGAAGAAAAATCGACGTTTGCAAAACACCTATTACAGGAGAAACATTATTTTGGGAAGGATGTACTTTCCACCATCCACATTTCCAAGAAGGGCCCAAAAATGGATCTGCTGGAATCCCTGGAAGTTTACCGAGCACGCGCTAATCTGGAAATTCCAATTTTAAATGAGCAGCTGGACCTAATTTACTCCCCTATTTTTAAAGCGCTTATGTAATATTCCACCATATATATACCTGTTTTAATCGTTTTCAAAATTACTTTATGTTTGATAATGGTACGTTTAGTTACCGAAACTATAGTCACAAAATAAATACAGTGTTATACAAACAAAGTTAAAGTGTTTTAATTAATATGAAATATGGCTTTATTACATCACCAGGAAATATAACTTTACCTATGTGTCTTGTATGTAGTAAAACGATCTCAATTGGTTCAAAGAAACCCTCTAAGCTTAAGTAATATTTAATAATAATCCATAGTGATAAAAAATATAAGGATTTAACTTTTTTTAAACACTCAAAAAATATTTGAAAATACCAACATTGCAAAAACTCATAGGAACAACATCTAAGAGAGATGCGTGTTTCTTATAATATTTCTTTAATGATTGCGAAATCCGGCAAGGCGCACACTATTGGCGAAGAACTTATTCTACCAGCTGTAAGTGAGGTAATATGCACCGTGTTGCACAAACCAGCTTTCGATATTATACAAAGAATTCCACTGAATAATAATATTATACGAAGATTGACGAATCAACATTACCAGATAAGTATGCTTTACTTTTAGCTTATGTGAGATTTTTAAAAAAAGAAAAAAAATGACAAGAATTGTTGTTTGCTAAATATTTGGAAACTGATACGAAAGGTGAAACGTTATTTACTGAATTAAAAAGGTTTTTCGATGTAAAAGCTATACCTTTGATTAATATCATCTCCGTTGCTACTGACGGTGCTCCAGCTATGGTTTCTATTATCGATACATTGATTCAGTGTTGGAATTCCTGGAGAGTAAAGATAATGATTTGTAACACAATTTAATTATCGCAAAAAATGACATCGCTTATATGACTGATTTATTTTCCAGATTTAACGAGACTAATTTGAAACTGCAAGGTGGCACATTAAATTTAATCAAAACTAAGAGTGTAATATCTGCGTTTGATGCAAAACTTTTGCGGTACAAACAAAACTTGGGAAGAGAAGGATGTTCTCAGTTTCCAAATCTTTCAAAATTAGAAAATAGAGATGAAGATTTGTTTGCTTATTGTCAACACTTATCGGCGCTTCATTCGGACCTTAACCAAAGATTTGAAGATACTCTTCACTTAAATATTCCCGACTGAGTATTGAACCCTATTGCAAGTAATAAAACTCATACCATAAATACAGATGAAGACATACTAATAAATTATATAATATAGAAGCAACTTATTGAAATATCCACAAATGAGGAGTTTAAACAAGGCTATGAGATCTTCTGGTTACAAAAACAGATTCCAATTTTATATCCAGCATTATGACACCGCTTTAGAAAGAGAACCATGTTAACTACACACAATTGGTAAATGGTACAGAGGAGAGATTGAAAGCACACCTGAGACAATTTCATGGTTTCAAAACCAAGTGAACCTGGATGTACAATCAGTGGAAAGCAGGACCAAGAATAATATGATGCAACTACATTTTATAAACACGTTCCAACAAGCCAATATGTATATTAAGGAAGTAAACGCTCATTACAGCTAATTTCAATGTATGAAGGGTCCAAATCAGCATTTCTGAGAATTGTGGGGTCTCCGTAAGTTGCTAACACCCATTACCAACGCTCCTTATAATAAAACAGATATTAATTGAGAATGCAGAGTTCTTCAGAAACACTACTTATTCAGATAATAAATCTGATGCCGTACGAGATGATCTAGCTTACCAGAACTGCATTTAATGTCACTAAAGGTAGATATGAGGAATTAAAAACGCTGGAGAAAATAATTGGAGTCAGGTGTAACATTCAATAGTTCTTCATGTTATAGCCAGAAATATTTGAAGAACATCGCCGTTATGTACAACACACCGCCAATTATTCGAAAAAAGGCAAGAAAGAGCTGTGACATTGAAATAGTACACCAGAAGGGAGAACCATCAACCATTAATTAGATAATCTTATATGGTAACAGACGTTAGGTCCAAATACATGGATGTATATTAACCCTTTGCACTCCGTTGTCGCCGTATTTGCGACATTTCGAATGTTAGGAATAAATCTGTTGCCGCCGCATTTGCGACACGCTTGTTTATCTCACTCAGCGCTCATAATTTTTAGATAATCAAAAGTGTTTATTTTCGCGTTACAATGTGTATGATCTGCATTTTATGTTTATACAATGGTAAGTGTTTTATTTTGTTTCGTTAAAATTATTATAAAAAATGGCTGGAGTGCAAAGGGTTAAAAGTAAAATTCGTACAGTAGCCATTATCTGCAGTGGCAACTAGGCAAACAGTCTTTTGACAAGTACCGGGATGATACAGATAACCAACAGAGGTTTAATCGAGAATACGGAATTCCATCTACTATTGATCCAGGAGGAGGAGTACATTGGCTATGGGGACATCATTTTGTTATTAACTTTGCTATGTGCAATCAAAATGTTTGTAAGAATTTGTTATTATATATGCATTTTAAAGGGGATAAGGGCGCACTGCTACCATTAACAAAATATATTTATATTCCAAATATTTCCAATCTTTTATGCATTTTCAGCTTTACTTGGTTTTGATGTAGTTATTAAACAAACAATCTTTGTATATAAAAAGCCA
This sequence comes from Ontholestes murinus, assembly GCA_963969525.1. Classification (NCBI taxonomy): domain Eukaryota; kingdom Metazoa; phylum Arthropoda; class Insecta; order Coleoptera; family Staphylinidae; genus Ontholestes; species Ontholestes murinus. The sequence goes on along the minus strand of CAXAKX010001310.1, from coordinate 66,091 downwards.
GGAGCATAAAAATAAATATGACTCACAACCTAAGCTTATGTTTAAGTTACTTGTTTCTCATTGAAGAGTCTAAAAACCTCAGAGAACAACATCTCCTTCGTCTCCTGTGTGATCTCCACTACCTGGGTGTAAGAGAGTTAACAAACATCATGGAGTCACCTCCTTCCAAGCACGTACCAGTGCCTATACCGAGCAGAAGAACTCATCTGCACTAATAACCGCAGCGTGTAATGTGTTCGCACCTTGTTTCTAAATTACATTATTGTTTGTTTGTGTAAATAAAGTCGGATTGAAGAAAAAATTTTAGGAGTAATTGTAAAGTACTTGTTTTTGATAGTACAAACTTATTATTTTTATTAATATGTTTATCTTTATAGGCAAATTCACATAATTTTCTTAGATCAAAATATTTGTTAGTCATAACAGATATTAAATGAATTATCATACGTTTTCATTTTTAAGGTTATCTCGACTTCATATAATCTGTTAAATATTCAATACATAACAAATAGACTGACTATGCTTTTAGATGGACGTCTGCGACAGCAATAGAAAATATGGAGGTGAGTTTAAGCGTCAAGTAAGCTAGAAATCTTTTACGGTGCTTACTCATTTCATTGCTGAGTTAACTACATTAGAAGCATCCAATCGTATTAGATAAGTTGTTGATGGAATCAACAATCAATTTGATTAATGCTCATAAATTGACAATAGTAGGAAGCTCAAACTTTCTAGTTTATATTTATCAAACAAGAAAACTTTAATAGATCTGAGTAATATGCCACTTTAAATTATTTTCGTTACATAGGATATTTATGATAAATTAACTCTATTTAATAACTAAATACTCGATGTCTTTGATAAGCATGCACCTTTAATTAAAAGAAGTAATGAAGCTAAAGCTTAGTACAAAAATACAGACAATTTTTCACATTTTGGATTAATATAAATAAAAATATTGCTTTAAAAACATTTGCATACTATGCATAAATTTGTTTTTCTTTCTAGGGAGAATGCCTTTACCTGGGTTTTCCTTAGCTTCATGCCGCTCTTGCTAATAGACTTCTTCTAATGAGTATTACTACTCATTCTGACCTTGTGGTCTTTGGTATTCAGACCTATAAGGCCACCGGCAAGCTTTTCATTAACTTATCATTAACTGTGTTCCTGCAAGATTCCATAATTACATTGCCTTTTGACTTCTTTTCATCTGGTACCCAGAGTCCGCATAGGTCAGACTAAGCATCCCTTTAGCCATGGATCCATGGATAGAGGTATTTGTTTCTTGTAGTTTTCTTTCCACAATGATCCTAGCGGTGACATCAAGAACCTCTAGACCCGCAAGACATGACCACTGACAGCCATAAGTCTGATAAGTCAGACCAAATGGTTATTAAACTCAAACATACATAGCATCGTTGACCCTTGTGCAGACCCTAAGCCACAAATAAGGCCAGGTATTGAAATAAAGACTTGTCTTGAAATTCAGACTCGTGTATCATTGCGATACGGTCCAAATTAGGTTGAAGAGTTTGTAAAATGAGGACGGCAGATTAAAGACGGAGAAAATAGTAATTTTATTGAAGATTATTATGGGCCCAAAATCTCTACTGCTAAAAGACCTCTCCTCACCCCACGATGATCCCAAAGTGGTTTACACCCTATTGGGTTCATGCTAGTTGTTTATCGGTGGTAGGATACTGATCGCCTATACCATGGCTCGGTGCATTCCTTTGTGTCTTACTTATTAAATTTAGAGTCGACGATATTTTTGTAAAAATAATGAATCAGTTATTACACACATAACAGAAAAAATAGGTTAGTTGTCACGTAAGAGCTTTGTGTAGGAAATTGCTTTAATATTAAGGTAACTATTATAAACTGTCAAACAATGAAGCTAAATAAAAGTATTGAAACATTTGAGAAGAATTTCTTGAATGATATTCTCATTTGTCACTTGGTTGAGTAAATGGAGAAAACAAACCAATTGTAATTTAATTTAAACCTTCATCAGTAATTATTTAAGAAGAAACTAAAAAAAAATAGTAATACTCTTATTAATGACGTCGTTTAAATACAATACGCTACTGCTTCTTAATTCATTCTGATTATTGTTGTAATGATATTTGTTTAAAATAAATCGATGTGTATACAATATTTTGATCGCAACGTAAACAAATAATTAAAGATATAAACGGAATATTTTGCTCTTGCTACTATTGTTAATCCCTGTGATATTTTCGAATTGTAAGTGTCTGTTGCAATTAGCATTTGAAGATCGATTTATTTACGGGATGGGCAAAAGAGTACAGTCGGCGACAGAATTCGGGTGATAAATGACTGATGAATAATGGAAACACGTCAGAATAAAATATGAAAAATCTTTCTATTCGGCACGGTAATAAATAGAATAGGTATTATGCTGTGGCGTACGCGAACAAACTCAAAAGCCATATTTTATTAAAAATCGCAACTTTTCCCTAAATTATTTCCATTGTGAAACATTCCGTTCGTGTCTTTAGAACTAATTGTAATTTTATTATTCAAGTTTTTTTCATTAATTAATCACTCAGAAAACACTTATTACTAGACAATTATAGATCAGGGGAGTATATATACAACACATGTTTTCAAATAGCCTTAACGCCTTAGTCAAGTAGTATTTTGTTGTTGGTTAACTTATGAAACTGTTAATGCCATAAACATCGTTCACTTCAAACTATGTAGAAACTCACTGAGATGGTTACGGTATTTTACTGGATGTATTTTCAAAATGTAATAAATTTAAGTGAAGTAATTATGACGTTCTGAAATTAGTCCCTGGATGTACACATTCGGTATTGTTAATAGTTTTATTAGAAGCAGCGAGAGTCTGGCGGGGTGTGAGAGTATAATTCAGAACAATCCCGGGGTGTAAACAGGATTGCTCCTTTTAAGTGCTGTTCCAACCCTCTTAATCACCGCCATTTCCTCCCCATAAATAATTTGTCTTGTTTTTACCACTCTCACAACAACGCCACTTCTTTAACACTAATGAGACAAACAGTGGGGAAAATGTATATCGCCTTTATTACGGAATTGGATCTTTTTACAAAATTTATTATCGAGATATGGATCTAATTTAAAAAATTGTTGGATTTCCTCATTTTAATCTTTGATTTTAAAACACATTATTTAAATAATTGTATTACTTATATATAACTTGAACCTTTTGCCATAATTGGTAATTCATTAGGATTGTCTTATGAAAATTTTCTTAGAATTCTTGGAACTTAACGTCGTTCACTTCGTAATACTTTTTAATATTAAGAATAAAGAAAACACTTTTAGTTTTCTTATACCACTTTAGACTTTATTTTCAGTGACTAGTTTTAACTATATGGTAATCATTATCAAACTAAGTTTGAAAATAAAATTTAAAGTGGTATAAAAAAGTAAAAGTGTTTTCTTTATTCTTTTCTTAGAACGTGAATGAGAAAAACAGTGAAGAAAATATACATATATTCTACTGCTTATTTTTAATACATTTTTATTTCCTCTAAATGAGTGTTTAAATCGTTTTTGTTTTTACGTTTATTTTTATATAATGGGTTGCAAAAGCAAAATAAAACAATTTTTTAAACAGTTTGTTCATTTATAACATTAAAAAAACGTATGAATTTAGCGTTGTCCGCTTTTATTTGTTTAAAATAAATATTTTTATTACTACAGTAGTGACCGGACTTTTGACTGGTTGTATTAGCCAATTCAATTTCCATGTGCACGAATTCCGCATGCAGATTTTGCATTTTCGTGCGAAACGGAGGAAGAGCGGATGCCGCGTTATGTGTAATGGTTTAGGAGGATTCTAGTGAAATTTTAAGCAGCCATTTGCATTTGCGCGCCGGTGTACAACCTGTGGAAGGTAAAAGCTTTTGGTTGCCATATTTATTTTGAATTTTTTGTGTATTAATTAATGTGAATTGTAATTTTGGATCCACTAACTTATTCTTTCAGTATTGAACTTCGGGTTATTATATTTCTATCATTAAATGTTAACAACACTAACGAACCGGTATAGATCTATTTTGTATATCATCATTGTAACGTATTTTTTTAAACAATAGGTTTAAGCTGAAGTAATTCCTTTTGCAAATACATATTTACAGTCTTTGATTATAAAAACCTGTTCATTATTTAACTGTTGATTCAACAACTATACTCTTCTAGTTCAAACATTTGTTGTGATTTCGACTCATAATTTGTTCTTATTCCGACAATTAATATTTATGCATTGAAGTTCTTTTGAATTGATTAAAGGTAACTAATACAACCGACTTAAAAGCTACCAAAGAATTATTAAATTTATATGACATCATAATATATGATAGTGATTATATAAATTAATATAGGGCCTTGAAAAAAGTATACAACCAACAACTAATATCAGTTAGGAAAAATTATTATGATAACAAACTTACGAATACAGACAATATAAGTAAAACAACATGGAATATAGTAAAAGAAATACAAAAGTCTCCAAGACACATTCTAGAAATTAACGCAGATGTAAACGAAATCAAGAAATAATTTGTCAATTCTGCCAAAAGGATCTTTAATACTATTCCCAAAATTGACTATCGCGACAATATAGAATATACTTAAGCGTCAGTATTCCTGGAGCACGTTACAGAAGAGGAAATAAGTAATATTGTTATCTATTTAAAGCATATTTTATCAACAGGTTGCGATTGTATTTCAGTAAAAGTCATTAAAAATTGAATTCACTTAATTAAATATGCCTTAGCAAACATAATAAATAAATGTATTGAGACTGGTGAGTTTCCAGATAATTTAAAAATGTCTGTGGTGAAACTAAATTTTAAAGGTGGTGATTAAACAATAGGTTTAAGCTGAAGTTATTACTTTTGCAAATACATATTTACAGTCTTTGATTATAAAAAACCTTTTCATTGCTTAACTGTTGATTCAACAGCTATACTCTTCTATTTCAAACATGTGTTGTGATTTCGAGCAACTTTTCGTTTTATAGACCAATCAGTTTACTCACATACTTATCAAAAATATTCGAAAGGGCCATAAACAGGAGATTAATTTAATTTTTTAATAAACATAATCCCTTTAGTAAACGACAACATGGATACCAAAAAAATAAATCAACAAATTCCGCTTTAGTAGACTTAATACCATTCATTGAGGGTGTCCTAGACAATAAAGATATACCTTTGGGAATATTTCTAGACTTAACAAATGGTTTTGATTGAGTAGATCACGAAATATTAATTAATAAGCTCCATAAATACGGCATATTAGTATAGGCCATAATTTAATAACCTCGAATCTACACAATCGATAATAGAAAGTTCAATATTTTAGAGGGGGAAATAATATGAAATCAAATATCTTGAATGTAACTATAGACATTCCACAAGGAAGCATTTTAGGTCCAACATTTGTAATTTATATTAACTATATTTTTGATCAAACAGCATCAATAACCAAATCTATGATCGGATATGTTGATGACAATAATATTTAAAAAAAACTTTAGATGTAGATTTAATTCATTCAGCACAGGAAACAGTTATATATATTTAAATTGCAACAAATTGCACTTAAATGAGACTAACACTCGAGCAATAATTTTTAGTACAAAACAAGCTGCCAATATAGAAGATATCAATTTGAATCAATTTACCTTAAAAAATGTCGAATGTTTAAATTTTTAGGAGTATATGTGAACAAATATTTGGATTGATCAAATCATATTTCCTATTTGAATGCTAAACTAAGCTATATGGTATACGTAGAATAAAACCCTATGTAAATTTTACAACTCTAATGATGGTATACAAATCATATTTCTGCTCGCCAATGAGATACGGAATCACATGTTGGGGTGTTTCTAAAGATATAGAAAGAGCCTAAGTAATCCAAAAAGCTACCATCAGATTAATGTTTGGTCTGGATTACATTGCTTCTTGTCGCGGAATATTCAAATAAAACAATGTATTTACCGTATTAAGAATGTATATGTATGAATGTTTAATGTATCTGTATTTGGTGGGATCAGAAGGGTGTGTTGTATTATGACCTGTTGAAATCGTGTCAGACGATCAAAGGGGACCTCTACCAAACACAATTAATTCGTTTGAAGAGAGCGATTGCGGAAAAACGACCAGAATATGCAACCAGACACGAATCCATAATTTTCCATCATGACAATGCTCGGCCACATGTTTCAAGACAGGTTCAAAACTATTTGGAAAGCAGTGGGTGGGAAGTTCTACCTCACCCGCCTTATAGCCCAGACATAGCCCCTTCTGATTACTACTCGTTCAGATCAATGCAGAATGACTTCAGAAGAGGGTATCAAAAATTGGCTCAATTCATTCTTCACCACCAAGCCGGAGAAGTTCTTTTGGGATAGAATCCATAAACTGCCAAAAAGATTGGCAAATGTTGTAGCTTCCGATACTTTGATCATTGAGTGTATAACCATTTTTTCACAATAAAGCCTTAATTTAAAAAAAAACGCAAGAATTAATGCTTCCTCCCGATATGTTTTTAAAAAACTCTTTACCGAATATCTCAACACAAATTGCCATAATACACGCAACACCATCATTAGTTACACATATCCTAAGCACAAGTTAATAATGTTTGAAAAGACTTCTTATTACTCTATTATAAAAATATATGTATATCAAACTCCGGGCATCTTACAGAAATACTACAGAATTCTACAAATTTAAACAAAAAGTGAGAAACCTACTACTAATAATAGAAGCATATACATTAAACTAATATTTCCCATATTTCTGAAATACAATGTTAAATACACATTAATTGTATATAGCTTTTCAATTACAAATTTCTCAGTTATATATATTGTGTACCTGTATACTCTCCGTGCCTGCTCACGGGCCACACGGTTGTGGGTTCAAATTCCAGCCGGGCGGTGGATTTTTCTAAGGAAGAATTCTCCGTCCGGATCCATGGATGTTCGTGTATGTCCCTCATTGGTATCACAACGGGCCTATCTAGGCCTAAGTGTGCATCTCTTCGCGGTGCACGTAGAGGTGCTGCCACACCAACCTAACCTAACCTACCTAATGCACAACTTATTTTAGTTGGAATAAGGCAGAAGAATATTTGTAAATCTAATAACGTAGACATACGGCCAAAAACGTGTATAAAAACTAGGTTAATACATAGATAAGTGCTGGGGTAATACAGAGACTATTGGAAAAGGCCAAAAATACGCTAGATTAAGGTATACACTACTGGTACGATGAGTTAATATTTAGACTGTTGCAAAAGGTGAATGGTGCGCTTGTTTTAGGTATAGACCATTGGTAAAATTCTATTGCATGATATATTAATTTTTAGACTACTGAGAAAGGCCAGGAATAGCCTAGGTTAACATGTAGACTATTAGGATAGGTCAATAATATACTAGATTAATGCATAGAATCTCACTTCACCGAAATTTCAGGAATGTAGCCAAAAATAGGGGTTCCTAATAGTAGTAGGCTCCGACCTACCAACCAAGATATGGCTCGAGAGCAGAGTCAAGGCGAAGAATCTTCTGGAGGGCGAAAAAAAACTTCAGATCATTGATCTGAAAGACCGACCGGAACCCAGGAGAGTAATAACCTGGGCTCCAGGACCACCAATAGAGGCAACTACCTTCCTCAAAAGAATATCGGTGTACAACAACGTTAGCATCGATACCTGGAGAGTAGTAAACAATAAACCGGACCACAACGGAACTCATTACATCATATGAATGGACAAGGTCTCTTGGGGGAAAGCGAGGAAAAGGAAGAAGGAGACAGAGGAGGAAGAAATGGAAGGCATTCCAGTGCTCGGAGAGGGAGCAATGGATGACACTCCGCTGTCCGAATCATCAAAGGGTAAGTAATGTTCAAATTACTACAAATTAATATACACCTCTGTAGGGCGGCATCTGCTGCTCTTAGTACATATATCCTAAGAGAACATATTGACATTGCACTTGTACAAGAGCTATGGCTTCACAAGGGAATAGTAATGGGGTTAAACATACAGGGCAGGCCCGATTGTCGTCGAACCTATATGTAACCCACTCCCCCGTGTATGCTCACCTTGACGTGGTGGGGGAGCTTGCGTATCCAGATGATCCTAAGTGCTACACCAGCGGGAGCGTCAGCTCCCGATAGGGGTACCCATGCTGGAAAGGACTTAGATGATGGATCTGACTAAGCAGCATGCACACCCTGCTCAGCTGTCGTGTCGTGGCTTAGAGCTTGCACTAAAGGGTACGATGCCCTGCTCTGACTGGCTGTAAAGCCACCAGGCAGGTTATATCTGTAACTCACCGCTGTACGTGGTCAAGTCTCGCTGGCAGTGAGCGAAAGAGGGTCTGGGCTTAACTGCATGGACCAAGTGAAAGGAGAGCCACAATAAAAAACTCCTCAAGCCAAGGTGGAACAGCATATGCCTAAGGCTGCATGGCTAAGGGGAAGCTTAGTCTTAGTATGCGAACTCCGGATACCAGGCGACCTCCGGTTTCAAATAGCCTTCCTGTGGCATGCGGGGCTCTGCTGCAGGTGATCGTTTATTTCCCTAGCTTCTCGTGGGATCAATAATGAACCAAGAATCAACAAATAAGGGCTCGTCCCCCTCAAAGGACGAATCTACGGCGATGGAGTGTGAAATCCTTGCCACGGGAGAGGACTTAGCGCCTGAGACCGACAGGGAGGAACTACTCCTAGCCAGCAGTGGAGAAGAGGCTGGGCAAAAGCCCAAGGACCTCCAGCCACGCAAGCCGCGCCTAAGCGGTGCTGGGAAGAAGAGGTTTAAATACCTCATCAGCAAGGGCATGTCGCGGGAAGAGGCAGCACAAAAGGCCTTACAGCCCTTCGGTCCAGCGCGTAAGCAAAAGACCGAAAAACGTACCCGTTCGGACGGCAGTACGCCGAAGGGTACGCCAGCCAAACGTGCGAAAGGGACTGCACAGCCCTCCACGAGCGGCATATCACCACTCAAGCGGGTGCAGGGGCAAACCAAGGCCCTCACAAGCACAAGCACGAGTGGCGATACAGAGGGGAAGCAAAATCCCCAAAAAATGGCATCATACAGTCAGGCCGTAAAAGGACTGAAGGTTGGTGTTATCGCAAAGGACTACCCTGCTACTCTCCTGTCAGTGGAACAAATAGAGTCCACACTGGAGTTTATCATGGATATAGTCCTAAAAAAGGGGAATGAGGAAGACTCTAGATTCCTTGGGATTCACAAGCGACCTGGGTGGATCGGGATCACCTGCCGCAACGAAGCTACGGTAACGTGGCTGAAGTCGCATCAGGATGAGATCGTCCCCTGGGAAGGTGCAGCCCTAAAAGTCGTTGGAGCGGAGGAAATGCCGCACAACGATATCCTAGTGGGATATTTTCCGGGCAGTCAGGAGTACAGGGACGAACGCATCCTGCAACTGATTGCAGTCCAGAATGGATGCGATGCCTCTAACTGGAGGGTCTTAAGAAGGGTGACCGCTGGACCCACTCAAGAGGTTACCTTCTCCGTGGATGCTCTGTCCATGGAGAAGTTAAAAAAACGCAACTACCTCGTTGGGTATCGCTACGGCGAAGTACAGCTTCGCACCAAGGCGAAGCAGGACAAGCCTGATGAAGGGGCAGGAGCCTCAAGCTCCAAAGAGCCCCTGGATCAGGGTAAAAATCCGCCGTTGCAATCCGCAACTGGTTCCGGAGAGGCCAACAAGCCTCCAGGGATCAGAAAGGCTCCAAGCCTGACCAAGAGCCCACCCAAGAAGCAGGCTGATGTGCGTCCAAAGGGCAGGATTATGCCCCAGGACAAACTGAAGGATGCCAGAGGTGGGGGTCATTCCAAGGCCCAAAAATGAAGGGTAAGTGGCAGTGCCTCCAAATCAACCTGCAGCACTCTAAGGCAGCATCAAGTGCCTTAAGCAGCAGGCTGGCTAGGGGGGACGTCCAAATAGGGCTAATTCAAGAGCCCTGGGTTCACGGAGGGGCGATTAAAGGACTTCAGAACCCATCGTACTATCTGGTATGTAATACTACGTGCGGCAGGCCACGGGCCGCCCTGATTTTCAGGAAAGATACTAATTATGCTCCCATTCCACAGTTCGTCACCCAGGACCTAGTGGCAGCGGTCGTGGACGTACCAACAGGAGATGGCAAGAGGCAAATTGTATTTGCCTCAGCCTACTTTCCAGGGGACGAAGACAACCCACCACCAGAGGCAGTAAAGAACCTCACGGACTGGTGCCGCAGGAATGGGAAACATCTTATCATGGGCTGCGACGCTAATGCGCACCACACAGTATGGGGCAGCTCAGATACCAACAACAGGGGTAAGTACCTTCTTGATTATGTATGCGCTAGCAATCTAGACATCTTAAACAGGGGGAATAAACCCACGTTTATAAACGCAATAAGGCAAGAGGTACTTGACTTGACCTTAGCCACAGCGTACGGCGCGCAATTGATAAAAAATTGGCGTGTACTCTCTGAACCCTCCATGTCGGACCATCAAACGATCGCGTTCGATATGGAAGCTGGGAGTACGGAAATAGCAGAGTGCAGAGTGCCACGAAAAACGGACTGGACATTATATAACGAATGTCTATTGTCCGAACTTCAAGGCCTCCAATACAACATCGCTACCATAGAGGAATTAGAACAAGCCTCACTACACCTAAGCAATACCATTGTAGCAGCCTATGAGAAAAGCTGCCCGGTAAAGAAGGTAAACTTCTCGAGAAACGTCCCTTGGTGGAACAAGGAATTGGATCGACTCAGGACTTCCGCCCGGAAATCCTTCAACAGAGCCAAGAAAACAGGCAACTGGTCAGCCTATAGACAGGCTCTGACTGAATTCAATAAGCAACTGAGGGAGTCTAAACGAAAGGCCTGGAAGGCCTACTGCGAGGGGATCGACAATCTGACCCCAGCAAATAGACTCCGGAAGGTCCTATCAAAGGACCATACCAATGCGGTCGGCATCTTAAAACGAACTGACGGCAGTCACACCAAAGATCAACAGGAAAGTTTAGAGCTACTCCTAGGTACTCACTTTCCGGGATCAAAAGTAGTGACTAAAAACACAATTGCGGCTAATATCGGCTCAGTGGCTCACTGTTCCAACCGCGACAGCCGCTGCTTAGCGGGGAAAATATTCACGCTCAGCAAAATGACTTGGGCCATAAACAGCTTCAAGCCATATAAATCCCCAGGAATGGACGGTATCTTCCCTGCGCTACTACAACGCGGCTTGGATACAATTGCTCCAGGACTCAGGGAGATATATAAAGCAAGTTATGCACTAGGGTATATACCCCGGTTGTGGAGGGAGGCAAAAGTGGTATTCATACCTAAAGTGGGCAATAGGCCTCTAGATGAACCTAAATCATATCGACCCATCAGCCTAACCTCTTTTCTCCTAAAGGCTATGGAGAAAATAATCGACGAGCATATAAAGGGTGACTCACTTATAAGAAAACCCTTAAATGCCAAGCAATTCGCATTTCAAGCTGGCAAATCCACCGTCGATGCTCTACATCACCTCGTCAAAGAGGCAGAACGAGCAATCCTATACAAGGAAATAGCAATCGGAATATTTGTAGACATAGAGGGGGCCTTTGACAACACCTCATTTTCTGCAATAAAACGAGCGGCTATAAATAAAGGACTATATCCTTCCACGATAAGATGGGTGGAGGCAATGCTTCAAAGCCGATTAGTAACGGCTTCTCTAGCAGGATCCACAGTATCTATGACTGTAACAAAGGGGTGTCCTCAGGGGGGAGTTTTGTCCCCCACACTATGGTCAATAGTGGTGGATGGACTCCTGGATGAACTGCATGGAAAGGGCTTTATAACCCAAGGCTATGCAGATGACATCGCCGTAATAATCAGGGGCAAGCATGAAGGCATTCTTACAATCCTAATGCAAAAAGCACTGAATAGCATCAATAACTGGTGTGTTCGGGAAGGACTAAGTATCAACCCGAATAAAACGATCATAGTTCCATTCACGCGTAGAAGGAAGCTGCACATAAAGGCTCCCTCGCTGAATGGAATAGAGATAAATCTCTCCAACGAAGTAAAGTACCTGGGTATAATTCTGGATACCAAACTGACTTGGAATCAGCATGTCGACAAAATCATGGCAAAGGCAACGATGTCGCTTTGGGCCTGTCGGCGGCTTATGGGAAAAACCTGGGGATTAAAGCCCAAAATCACGTATTGGCTTTATAGAACGGCAGTGATACCCATTGTCACCTATGCTGCCCTCGTGTGGTGGCCGAAGACCCAAAAACTAGACACGCAAAAGAAGCTGAGTCGGCTTCAACGTTTAGCATGTCTAAGCATCACAGGGGCCATGCAAACGACCCCAACCGCGGGAATGGAGGCAATCATTGGTCTCACACCGCTCCATCTAGTGGTACAAAAAGAGGGACTTGTGGCAGCCCTCCGACTACACCAGAGGAAGAAAACACTGCCGGGGGACTGGACAGGACACTTAGAAATACTGCAGCAAATCGACCCGGCCCTTCTGTCCAAACCGACGGACATTATGTCCAGGAAGCTCGAATTCGAATTACCGTTTAAGGTGTCGATCGAAGACCCCAAAACGGCTTTGATGAGAGTCAAGGAGTTTGGACGAGGGATATCAGCCTGGTACACGGATGGTGCCAAGAATACGAGAGGTACTGGAATAGGCATTTATGGGCCTAACCAAAACCACAGGAGCTTCATGGCTCTGGGCACGACGCCCACGATTTTGCAAGCAGAAACGATTGCAATTGATATGTGCGCCAGAGAATGCTTGGATAGGCACCTAAATGGCGCGCATATATACATCTGCTCAGACAGCCAAGCCGCATTAAAGGCCGTTCGAGCCTATAGTCACGGCTCACGGACTGTCTGGGAATGTCGAAGATCCCTCTCGCAACTGGCGAAGAACAACTTGTTGACCCTCATGTGGGTCCCAGGGCACGGGGATATTAAAGGCAACGAAGTGGCCGATGAACTCGCAAAAAGAGGTGCAAATGCCACTCCTATAGGACCAGAGCCGTTTTGTGGACTCCCCATGGCGCATAGAAGAGAGGTGGTGCAAAAATGGGAAGAGGACAGAAGACGTAAGTATTGGAACAACGTACCAGGTCTACGTCAATCAAAACGACTCCTGAAACTCGATCACAGCCACAAGGTGCTTGAACTCACAAGGAACGAGCTAAGAACTTTCACCGGACTCATGACAGGGCATTGTGCCCTCCGATACCATTTGCGGAAAATGGGAAAAGAGGAAAGTGGAAACTGCAGATTGTGTGATTCGGCAGATGAAACTACCGAGCACATACTATGCACTTGTGTCGCGATTGCTCACAAGCGTCTTTCACACTTCGGCAGGGACCGATTATCCCCCGAAGAAGTGAGCATTATCACCCCCAAGACAGTTACCAGGTTCATGGTGGACGTGGGACTGCTTGGGAAGTGATTGGTTAAGGGTAGAACAATAGATCTGTTAGGTCGCAGTTCACGAGAGGCTAACACACCTCACTAAGACCCTACTTAACCTATAACCTATATATGTAACCCACGTAATGTATAAAAGTAAAACATATACTGAAGTTAATGGTATTACCGGACATATATTGCAGAGACCTCTCGCAAGGGAAGTGAAGTGATAAAACATTGGCATGTATCTGATAAACCATCACTCTCAGATCATAGATTTAGACGATTCGAAATCGAATCAGATAAATTATCGGAAATCCAAAAGAGACTGTCCAACAGTAGCAAGTACAACGCATAAGTTAGAGTTCATGGTGCAAAGCGTCACGGACTCCATCAATACTGCGTTTGAAGCAAGCTGCCTAAAACCTACCAAACCTACCTAAACCAGGGTCACCTAGTGGAACAAGGATCTTAATAGGGCAAAAGCACGCACCAGAAGATTATTTAACATAGCCAAGAAAAACGGTGAATGGGCGCACTACGAAACGGCCCTCAAGGCATTAAAAAATCGGGACTCTTGGCAATAAATCTGTGGGGACATAGAAAGTGAACCCACAAGCTCCCGTCTACTTAAGACGCTTAACAAAGGTCATGCTGGAAACATTGGCTTACTGCAGACCAAAAATGGATAATATACAGACTCGGTAGAAGAGACCCTGCAAGTAACACTGTTTCCGAGGACATAGGCGACCCCAACACAGGGGCTCCAAAATGGGACTGGGAAACAGCGAAAACGGTAATAAAACCAGGTGACGTTGTATGGGGAATTAGTACTTTCAAATTATTCAAATGACCAGGTCCTGACAGGATATATCCTGTCGTATGTGATATTCTCGGAGCAAGCCATGCCCTCTCATACATGCCTGGTTTTCATATGTACGCCAGGGCGTGATTCATATGCTCATGCTAAATATTACAGACCAATCAGCTTATCATCATTTATTCTAAAACTATTAGAAAACTAGTAAGCAGGCTCATACGGGAAGGAGTCACCATTACAACTATACGCCTACCAAGCCGAAAAGTCATACTAACTAGCAAACCAACAGCTAATGAGGAGATGCGAACGGACCCTACAATGCAAAGAAATTTCATTAGAGGTCTTTCTGGGCATTGAAGGTCCGTTTGATAACACAATCTTCAACTCCATAGCAACAGCAATGGAGAAATGAGGGATTAACCCAAAAGTCCGATAATAAGTAAGACCTATAGCGACATACGCGGCGCTCGTTTGGGGAGAAAAGACCGAAACCAAAAGCGCAGCAGTAAAACTTCAAAGAGTGCAAGGCAGGCGTGTCTGCTGATAACTGGGGCAATGAGTATAACGTCAACGGTAGTCCTAGAACACATATTATCGCTTCCACCACTACATCTATTTGTTACGATGGAAGCCTAAAGGATTCATAGAAATCGACACACCTAAAATGTGGGATCATCAAGATCAGCAACATTTAAAGTACAACAAGAAGAAGAGACCCTAAAAATGAGATCTGATTTCACACCCATCCCGAAGATTCAAAACAATCATACCAGAGCAAAGTGAATGGACAAATGGAACGAGTAAAGGAACCATCTGGTACCATCTGGAGGATGCAACTGGAGTTTTGCTACTAGCATCCTCTAGCGCATAAATAGAACTAGTTTCTCTTTCATTTCTTGTTTTAATAATTATTTTAAGTTTTACGTAATAAGTACTACAAAGCGTAAAAACCCCGATAATAATTAGAAGCACCCAGGTCGTAATGGTGGCTGTCGATAATTCTCTTTAATTTTTGGTGATATTTCCGACCAATAACAAAAACTGAGTGCAACGCTTAATAAAACGGGTATCATTTTAATAGTATCTCTATTATATCTAGTGATTTATTGCAAAGAATCTGGGACATGAAATATACTTCTGAAAGACATATCCCCTAATATATAATGTTTCTATTTCTGTTACATTAAAAAGTATATATATATATATATATATATATATATATATATATATATATATATATATATATATATATATTCTGTTGTCATTTATCCTTACTAAGTGTCCCCACCAACTCATTTGCCTTCTTTCTATAAATGTTAACATTGCTTCCATTCCCAGTTCTTCTCTAATTTTTGTATTTTGTATCTTGTCCATTTTTGTGATTCCTTTGACTGCCCTCAGGAATTTCATTTCCATCGCTTGAACCTTGCTTTTTTGTTGATTATTCAGTGTCCACGTCTCACAACCAAACGTTAAAATAGCCCTGTATATAGATTTAAAGACCTTCATTTTAGTTCCACTTGTAATTTCTTTATTCTGTATAAAGTTTTTCTTCGTTGCATGGAAGAGTTTTGACGCATTTTCTAATCGTATATTTATTTCAGACTCGTATTTCCCATTTGTTTCAATATTTATTCCCAAGTATTTGCAGCTTTCCACTTGTTGTATTTGTTCACCGTCTACTATTATTTTTAATTCTTCTCTATCTCCGATCACCATCACCTTGGTCTTCTGTATATTGATCTTCATTTCATATTTATTTATTGTATGTTTCCATACTGTTAGATTATGTTCGATATTCTTGATGCTACTCCCATATATGACTACATCATCAGCATACACGCCTTCCGTTATTCCAATGTTATTTAATTTGTGGAATCCTATATTTAGTGGTTTTCTCTGGGTGCTGCATTTTTTAATTATTTATTACTCCCTTGCCTCAGTCCATCGCTTGTCTGAAACGGTTCGGATACATAGTTATTTTGTATAATAAAGGTGGTATTATCGTCATATATTCTTCGAGTGAGTGTTGTCAGTTTGTCGTCAATTTCATGTTTGTCTAAACTATTCCATACTAATCTTCTACTAACCGTATCAAATGCTTTCTGTATGTCTATGAATGCTAAATAAAAAATTTTACGTTGTTGGTGCATTTTTTCGGTAATTTGTTTTAGAGTAAATATCTGGTCTTGAATACTTCTACCCTTCCTAAATCCGCTTTGTGCGTCGTGTAATTTACTTTCTATTTTGTTTCTAATCCTTCTCTCAATTAATTGCTCCAATATTTTGGTGATGGTGTTTAGTAAATTTATGCTTCGATAGTTATTGCAATTTTGTTTTTCTTCGCTCTTGTGAATTGGTACTAAGTAATCAGATGGTATTTTTTCTTCCTGCCATACCTTATTTATTATTTTTAGTAAAATTTCAAATCCTTTGTTGTCCATATTTTTTAGCATTTCCGTTGTTATTCTATCCTTTCCTGGGGCCTTTCCATTTCTTGATGATCTTATTATTTGTCTTAGTTCCTCTTCTGTTACCTCTGCCTAATTGCTTTCCTTTTCGTATTTTTCTTGCCGATTCTCCTCTATATTCCTGTTTTCCATTGTTAATAATCTTTGCATAATTTCTTTATCCTCTGTCAAGATCTCATTATTTTTGTTCTTAATTTTTAATACATTATTTGATTTGTTGGGTTGCCTCATTTTCTTCAGTGCTCCATAAAACGTTTTTATATTTGTTTTCCATCCTTTTCTAATTTATTTCTAAATTTTTCCCACATCTTTGTCTTTTCTATTTTTATTTCAGATTTTACTTTTTGTCTACTGCTTTTATAATTGTTATAATTTTCATTCGTCCTGTCGTTTAGGTATATTTGCCAAAGTCGTTTTTTTGTTTTTTATTTCGATTTTTATGTTTTCCGACAACCATGCCGTTTGTTTTTTGTCCTTTCTCTTCCTGGATGTACCACATACTTCAGATGCTGTTTGTAAAATGATTTTTTTGAAATCGCCCGACATGATTTTAGTGTCCTTGTATATATTAACTTTCTTCCAGTTAGTTTTTAAATTTTCTTGAAATTTTTTGGCTACCTCTATTTCGTTTAATTTAAATGTTTTGGTCGTCGTAAATTATATTTTTTTTGCTCTATATTTGTTTAATTGTTGTTAATAAGTTCTTTAGTTTGAAGCGTTAGTAGGTAACGGTCACTTCCAATTTCTGGGCCTCTTCTTACTCTGACATCCTTGACAGCCTTTAGTTTCTCCTTATCTATTAGTACATAATCTATAATAGATTTCTCATTTCTACTGGGCATCTCTCTCGAATATGTGTGTATCTGTTTGTTTTTATACCATGTGTTTGCTATGATTAAATTATTTAGCATACAATAATTCAGTAGTCTTTTTCCATTATTATTTCTTATGTTTTCTCCGTAATTTCCTAAAACTCTTTTATAAATTTCATCCCTTTTCCCAACTCTTGCGTTCAGATCACCTATTACTATAACATCATCTTTTCATTCATCTGTTATTATGCTCAATTCATTCCAAAATGCATCTTTTTTCTGTGTTGTCATGTCTTCGTTTGGCCCATAAGCGATTATTATATTGTTTATAATCATGTTTTCCTTTTTGAATTTAATTATTAATAATCTTTCCGATATATATACGTAGTCCTTTAATTGGTTTATTAAATTTTTATGTATCATACATCCAATACACCCTGCCGCATGTTCGCCTTCTACCACATCAATATATATAATTATATGACCATTCTCAGTTTTTGTAGTTTCTTTTCCTTTTCTTTTCGTTTCTGTCAGTTCTAAAATGCCGAGTCCTATTCTTTTCAAACTCTTCCTCCAACTCTTTTTCTTAGTTTTTTATCCCTCTTATATTCCAGGTACCTATTAACCATTTGGTTTTGTGTTTTGTATCTCCATTTACATGTCCAGTTTTCGCGCCTTTTCCTTTGCCATTTTTGTTGTTATGTTTGTTTATTATGAATGGTATATTTGATAGTTGCTCATATTTTTTTAGTTTTTTGTATATAATGTTACACCATGTTGTTCTTTATCCCATCGGTATTCTTCATTGTTTATGATTAATTTTTGGTATCCAACATAAACTCTTAAATCTTTCTCCCTCCGTACCTTGGCAATACTCCTTATTTCTTTCTGTATTTCTTGTTCTTTTTTTGTATAGTCATTTTCAATGTGTATTTCTGTATATTTAATATTTCTTTTGTTTTTCATTGTTTTTATTTCATCATTAACTTCATTGAATTTAACTATTACAAATTCATGTTGGTTTGCTTTAAATTTGTACACATCTTTTATCTTTGTATCTATCTTTATTTTTTCTTTTAGGAATGTTTCAACTCCATTTTTCACATTTCCATTTTCTAGTTGCAGACCTGTTATAATTATATTATTATTTTTCTTTAATCGTTCCTCTCTTTCCGCGTTCTCCTCTAAGACCTCGATTCTCTTTATTAATTTATTTTTTTCTTCCTTCCACGTTTCTTCATTTTTCTTGTTTATATTGTTTAATTCTTGTATTTCTGCTTTTAGTTCTAAAGTTTTTTTCTTCATTTGTGTTTTTATATCTAAAAGTAATAATTTTAACTCTTCTATGTTGTCCTTTTCCATATCCTGGATTCCTTTAACTGTTTATTTCTGCGCGAGTTTCTTATTTTTATTTTGTTGTTTATCTAATTTTTCGGCTAGTATTAATTGTTGTTTAGCTGATCTCAGTATTTTTTACTTTTTTTAAATATCTTTTGTTCTCCTACACTTCTCGGTTTCTTTTCTTATCCGCAAAAAGTAACCTAATTTTAAAATTTTAAAATTGGGGCCAATAGCTATTAGATAATATTTAATTAATTAATTGAAAAAAAAAACTTTTTATTATTTTACGTGTTAAATATGTCAATAATATTTGAACTGTTGATTTAATTTTTTTAGCTAATGGATGAGTAATGAGATCGCACGTTAATATTAAACTTGCGCATATCTGGCGCAATTAAATAAAGCTTTGCGAAACGTGATCTCCCAAAGAAAACTATAAATTGTGAAAAGGCGTCATAATGAGTAACAAGATTTCTGCGAATTACCCGTGAGGGGATGAGGGACAGCAGCGAGTGCCGCTGCAAAAGGCAAATGGCAAGAAGAAGAAATAATAATTCGAGAGTATGATTTACGAGTGGTGCCTGTAAAGTGAGTTTTCCGTTATAAATCGCGAGCGGAGGGAAGAGACGTTAATGAGACATTATTTTTGAAATATCCCCAAGATTATTAATTATGCCGCACTGGCAATGTTGGCGGCACTGCCGCCAGTCGGACACACGAGATAGAGCACTTCCGCCGGAAACGTGGACGTGACATTGTTAACAAGAGAGAAACTCCTCTCCGTTCCTTGCTTGCTATTAACATGATTACCAACCTCAAGCCATCATCCAGAGTCTAATTCTACCGAATGATGTAGATTTTGTGTGTGTGTGTGTACTAACTCGTTCCACCTAATTTTGTCAATATTTTCAGAATAACAGTTCACCACATGTCATATTGTACATAATAGTTTAAAATAACAACGAAATCAGGAATAAAACTTCAGTAATTATAACCAAAATTAATTAACCTGAGAACCTAAATTAACCTGAAATAACAAAGATTTTTTAAAATTGTATCTATCTATTTATGTATTTCGGTTTATATAAAAAAATATATAAATATTATTAGAGGTTAAATCTTCTCTCAACCCTATTTAAATAGAATATATTCACATACTTGTTCTTAAAAAAATGCGAGTGTTATTTTAAATATTCTTAAGTTGCTAAAACTACTTCAAAAATATATCTTTTGTCAGAATAAGTTATTTCTTCTAAAGTTAATTTTTTTAATATACTAGGAATTCGAACTCTTTTATTGCTCTTATATAGAATCCATTAAACGCAGCACTTTTAAAGTGTGCGTATGATTTAAACGCATTTTTTTTGTAGTTTAGTAATAACTCAACAATTAAGCTATTCCTTCTATAGCGTAGTCAAATTTAATTAAGAAGTGAGAACACTAGAAGCGCGAATATTTTATTAAAACCATTTCCGGAAACTAATCACTGAAAAAGAAGATACGGGCGAGGACATCAACAATTAGGATCATGAATTAGAAATAAGTCGGTAATGGATTGAAACCAAGTGGTGGCCATTACCTTTCCACTTTTCAACTCCCATGTATAAAATATCGCCCATTGCTTTCTTTATTTATCCCTTTCGGCCTCCGCTAAAAGTCCGCACAAGCATGCACAAAATTTTAATCAATGGTTTAAATTATTCAAACGCGGAAAACATTTAGAAAATTAACTTTCGAAAAGTACGCATCTAATGATAATAATATTTCTTGAAATTCTAAATTATTTTAAAGTGATAATAAATTACTTATTTTGAAATCGCATTTTGATAACTCAATAATGCGTGTTTAAAAAATAAAACAAGGCAGGTAGGCTTTTTATATAAAAGAGAGAGAGAGTTTTGATTATGACGTTTCCTTTGTTTCAAAACTGTTACCACCCATTAACGTTAATTCGGTCATTAGTATTCATCACATAAATGTCATCAGCTGAAATGCCCCTCGTTTAATTATAACAGATTTAATATGTTTTTAATATTGAATAAACAGAAATATTAAATATATAAAACAGTTAATATAAAGAAAAACATATAAATTTTAACCTTTTATGTTTCTCAGTCTATTATTTATATAAATATTTATTAATTATATTATATTGTTAAATATTAAACAGACAAAAAATTAACTAATAATAACAATAATAAATTTTTCTAAAAAAATAAGTGAATTTCTTCGTACGTTAATTCTAAATAGTGATTTGTATAAGAAAGAATCCACTTATAATTTATCGCGCTTGATGAGAATCCGCGGTAATTTATTTTTCGATCCTAGGAGGAAAGCCGCAAAAAAATTGAATTGGATGCTCAAGAGGCGAAATTCTGTGTGGTGGCGGTGGTGAAGTATGTTAAACGTAAATACAAGCCCATTCCTATCGGGGCAAATCTAAATTATATATAAATTACCGAGCACCTATACTTATTTTTTCGTATAGGCCTTGGCTAAGTATAGGTTTCGCGGGTTGTATCTACCCCAGTAAATCTTTAGAGGGCTGAAGCCAGTTGAAAACTTGTAGGGGGGGTGTAGAGATTTCCAGATTATCGGCACAGATACATTCCGAAAGCTCAGACACGGAAATTGTATCGATTGCCAACTTATACGCGTATATATACATACGTAAATATAGGAGTTTGTAATTGATTCTTGTCTGGTTACACTTAACGCATTAAGATAAAAATAATATGTTGTAAACATGCATAAATAGCTGCAACCTATTCATTTCTCTTAATATTTATTCCATTCAAATTATAGATACAGCATTTATATTTATATATATGTTTATAAATGAATAATCTAATCAAACGTGCCTAATATAAATAGAAGTAAAATCATAAAATGTAAGTATATAAAAGTATTTAATGTATTTAAAATTAATTGACTGAAGTAATATGTGAAACGTTTTTATTTATCGTAACAATATGGCATAATTTTAATTCTTCTATTTATAAGAAGTCTCAATTTAAATATTATAACTTAGTGTGCAGTTAGGAATAAAATAATTTTATTTAAATAACTCTACATGTAAAAGTTTCAATATGGTTTGTTTCACTTCTTTAGCATTTGCTCGATGTTCAACTAGTTTCAACTATGTAACAATTTACTCTTCGTGTGTATAATAAATTATACAATAAATATTCACCATCAACTATCCGACTTTATCAGCATAATGCAACATATTTTTGATCAATATTGTGTCGGCGCAGCTGGGATTTCTGAGGCTTTTCAACGAACTTCTCTACAGTAAGCATAAATGCAACTGGTATTAAATAAAGCAAGGATCGTTATTGTTATTATCTATTATTCGAACATTTAACCTAATTCTTTTATTGTATTTACAAATAAATTTATGAAAACAATAAAACAAGGTAAATTTTGTGAGTATTTTAATGCTAATCTTATATTCTAAAACAGTTAAAATGAGTAAATAAGATATTCATAATGTAGTGATTGTGAAAGTTGTAAATTAAATTTGTAATATATAATATTTCATATTAGTAAATTATTAAGCGCCTATATTTTTTTAATATATAAACATTACTTTGAATATTTTAAATCTTAAAAATCATTTCGTTACTTTCATTCTAGCCACTAAATAATTATTTATCATATAATATAGTCATATTTATTAAGTAGACTTTAAATTCGGAATAATTAATTACAATTGAAAGATAATTACTAATGTGGAATACCCGGCGCATTCACCATTTAATTAAATTGATTATTTTAAATTATAAAATACGATATTAAATGTATATATCTAAATTACTTTTATATATTGATTAATACAAATAAAAATTATAAAAAATATAAATTGGAAAATTGTTACAGTTATGTTTTGTGTATTTTTTTCTCTCATTGAAATTAACTATTATATTTACGTTTTAAGTAAGAAACACATATTAATAATTAAACATTTTAAAGAATATCATTTCCACTTATCGATAAATTTAAATTCTTACATTTTTTAGTTAAATCTCAATGTTTAAACTTTTAGAGTCAGTATATATTATCTATTTATATATATCGACAAAATTTAAATCCTAACAGTAACCTTCTTAACGAAAAGACTGATTAAATTTATACTCCATTATATGAAGACTTATAATGGAAACCGTGCTAAGTGCCTAACCTATAACTTTGAGATAAATGTTTTTTTTGTACAATTAGTGACGCAATATATTATTTCTGCCTGTGGCACCACATGTTTGGTTAATGTACTTCGAATTGTATAAAAAATTATTATGTTGACATTTGGAAAAACGTGTGCCAATAATATTTCATGAAAAATGAGTAATGTTCCAAAATATTTTCAGGTGCATTATGTGCCACAGCTACAAGTATACTCCTTTTATTGAAAAATACATAAGTATATATATATATATATATATATATATATATATATATATATATACATTTTATAACATAATAAAATAATAACTAATAACATAATACTACCAAATACTAGTATTTAGCAGCCTAGGCTAATAAGTTTATATAGAATTCTTGATTTTCCTCCTTCATGAATAGGATTATTGCTTGAATGTTTTCTTTCTTCTTGGCCTTGATACGAGTTGCATAGTCAAGCCGTGGTAAATTCATGTTTTTAATCTTTTGCGAATTGAAGTTTTTCTTGAAAACGTTAACAGATTTCCAAGGCTCCATCTCGATTAAAGTTTGTTTGATTTTTACTGGTCCAGGATGTGCTGTGGAGATCTGAATCCACGCAGCTTTTGAAATCTAAAGCTTGGTGGTATTCAGTGTTGAATCAGCAGTAGCTTCAAAATCTTTGAAATCCTTAGGCTGCATTAAAGTTACAATAAATGAATTGTTTGGGGTTACAGATGTCATTAGGTGGACTAAATCTAGAGGGACTTCGCATTTTTCTAATCGTTTTCGTTTTTTTGGTCGAAATCTTGATCGCAACTTAGAAACGAATAACCAGAGACCAAGAACTTCTGGTTAACATATCCTTTTGTTACCATGCATATACATAAAAATAGCATCAATTTATTTTTGTTCTGTCCAGCACAGTTATCACTCCATATGTATAATTTTTCCTTTCTTGTTATTCCATTTGTAACTGCTTTCCAAATGCATGACGCAGTTTCGTTACCTCAGATATTCCCTCATGCCATAAATGCATGTGTCCTTTATTGGTATTAGCAACGTGGACGCCAAAATTATAGCAAGAAAGTTGGCGTAAATAATACATTTGGCTGTGTAAAGGGCTAGTAGGGAACGTATTTGTTGAAGGTCCATAGAAATGGTACATGTGTCACTTAGGAGAATTTGGGATTCGGCATGATCTTCCTTCATTACATTCATCGCCTTCTCAGCTTTCCTATGATAATGTTCAAGTTTCTTATTTGCATCTTTGTTATTGGGATTAGATTTGTGTTGCATGTTCAATAGATCACACTTTTGGCACGTGTCAGTGCGTGGATGGTGAAATTTTAACTTTGGAATTTGCTTATTAAAAGTGGTGTAGTAGAAACGGTAGGTTTTATCAGAATTCGGAAAGGTGTCTTTGAAAGGGCGATATAATCGATTAATGTTTAAATCTTGGCTCAAATATTCTTTGCTACTATTCATCCTTCCATAGTGACTTTCGTCTCTAGGAAACCGGAAAATATGTGCTACCACTAAATTTTCATCTTGATTTGAGTATTTCTTATGTTGAGTTTTGTTGCCTCTTCTTTCGACATAAGTAACTTGGCCAGCTTTTTTTGCTTTCACGAGAGTTTCAACACGTCTTCGGCTGATTCCAAAAATTTGTAAAAAAGTGTGTTTACAGACATGCACGACTTTCTTAGCTCCTTTAGGTAAGGTTAAATAAACAGTCTCTTACCTTTTGCTTCCATCTGGATTCTTATAACTACAATGGCGTCGTCTTTTTACCGGGCACACATTTGAAAGACCCATTAAGTATTAATTCTGTTTTACATTGCCTTGCAACTTATAAAATGTGTAAAGGAGCTGCGGCTTTTGGCCATGTATAATGTTTTTGCATTGATATTTACACATTCAAATCGACTAAAAAAATCGTTATACTTTATTTTATAAATTATTAACTTTCATTACTTTTGTTTAATAATTTTTATAAGTTTATTTACTGTTGCTGCTGGTTCTTCTTTAGGTGGCACGACTTTGTTTTTGTTTCCCACATATTCTTTTCTTCTCAGTTTATTGAGAGTTTTATTGCTTCCTTCTCCATCCTATATTTCCTCTTAGAGGATGAACTAGATGGTTCAGTGTTGCCAGCCTTCATGTATTCAGCAAATTAGTTGAAACACCCAACGCACGTTAAATGGGAAATAAGAATGAGGCTTTCTTTACTCGAACCGCTGAAGTTGACACATCCGTCATCTATTAAAATACTTTGAAACCATATCCAACGATCGCAGCGCTTAGCGCTTTTTAGAGGTTGTTAGCCTTGACACATAACACACTTTTTAGGTATAAAACTAATTTTGATTTTTTTGGCACTTAGCACGGCTTTCATTACAAGTCTTCATATAAGCTCTTATAATAATATTAATATGTTCTGAAATCACCGCACTTTAGCGCCTAAATGGTAACTAAGGCCTAAAAGTTTTTTTTAACATGTCTGCTAATAAGAATCATGCATAACCTTAAAATTTATTTATAAATTGTTCAAATATTGTATTTCATTTTTCGACAATACTTAAATGTGAAAAAAAGCACTTAAAAAGGCACAAAATTTAGAGAAAAAAAGCATTAAAAAAGAATAAAAACAGGAAAAAGCATAAAAACACGAAAAAAGCACTAAAGAAAACTATATTTTCTTAATATGTTACACGTTTATCAACATATTTTACATAGATATACTGCTTAAAACTAAAATAAACATACTTTCTTTAAATTAATTAAATTGTAATTTTGTATACATTTCAAAATAACTAAAATCTATTCATGAAAACAGTAGATCATTAAATGTTGTTCTAGGGGTTTAATTGTCAAAATTATTACTTCTGACGCTCAATAAATTTTTGAAAGTGAAAAAGCTTCTCTTTATTTTAAATTATAGCTAGATCCATTTGAAAATTGCTATTCAAAATCAAGTTTAATTTATTTAATATTAAAATTCCTTCATTTTCACTAAATACTTCTTTCGATATTATTTTAATTTCTTGGCCAATGCGTCCAGGTATTTTCTAAAATGAATCTGCTTTTATAAAGATTTGATTGTGTTGCACAAAATTTAAACGCGATTTTATGTAACTAAATTGTTTTGAAGGAAGCTCTTGTTTCTTAAGAACTGTTTGACAGTTATTAACTGATTTGCTTGTCGTTTCGGGAAAGTGGTATATAACCTTATTAAATTCTATAAAATTGTTCGCATAGTACATCGTAGCATATAGCCAAGTTCCCCATTTTGTTAGCACTGGTTTATGGGGCGGTGAGATAACAAGTAATGACTTTTTGAATAATTCTACTCATAGAAGAATATAGGAACTATTTGTACATATTTAATTAAATCTACAAATGGAAATGTAATTTTTATAGTTTCAGAAATTCGTTTCTATCCATGTGCTAAACTTGTACAGTGCACAAAATGCATTATTAGTAAAATTTTGTAACTTGGTATTGTCTACGGCAAAAATAAGCTTGTCAGTCCATCATTTATGAATTTTGTTATAATGTTATTATCAGTTTTCTTCAATTCTTTTGTATATATCAAAATACTATTGGTCGGATGTCTTCATGTTAAACTCATATTATTCAATTAAACAACCGTCTGTGGTTTCATCATCACATATAATTATTGTTAATAATATCTTTAATTTTTTGTATCGTTTCATAGTACGCAAGAGCTATATAATTTTTTCTCGGGAATGCGCATTTTACAATATTTTCCCAAGAAACATTTAATTGCATTATTTTGTAATTTTCTTAAAGGGATATTCGAATGTAAAAGTATTTTGCACAAATGTGAATTTAATTTAAATTGTCCATCGTTTGTTGAAGATGATGCTAAAGATTGTGAAAAAATTAATTAAATTAGTTTACATTTAATACTTACTGGGTAGTTTAACGACGTTTACATCCGGAATATCATAGGTGTGATTCCTATGAAGCGTTCGTCTGTATTATCTGAATAATGAGACGGTCTATTATATCTTACTTATACATATTTTTATGAAAATTCTCTATATTAGCACATTAATTTAATATCAGCGTGAAATTTTTATTAAATGTTTTTTAAATGTTTAAGAAAATGCTCCAAATAAGCATCAGAATCTAAAAAAAGCATGAAAATAAGCATAAAAAGTCAAAATAAGCACAAAAAGTCAAAATAAGCAAAAAAGCAAATAAAAACTTAGCGCTAAGTAATCACATTCTTCAAGATTCGTATAGATATTAAGACATTTATTGATGCTATTAATATTATGGATAAGCATAATGCTAGAAATCCGCTCACTATATATGTGTAATAAAATAAATAAATTTTTGTTTTAAATAAAGTCATTTATTTTCATTTATTAAGTGTTTTGTAAAAAAAGTTAATGTAATATTATCGATGGTTTTTGTTAATTGTTTATATAACAACAAAATTTGGACAATAACTCTTATGAAATTCGCCTGGATTGATATGGCTCTATCTTCGCCTATTAATGCCTTGATCTGTGTACCTTAAAGTTCGCATGTAGGGCCATTATTATTGATTTTATTTATAAACTATAACCGATATTCCATTTTTACTCGATTGAAATTTTCTGCTTTATGCAGACAATTTAAAAATTTATAGGACCATTCTTGTTGAATAAGATACAGTGAACCTTCAATTAAACTTGAATAATATTTTTAGTTAGTTCGTTAGACCTAATGTGGACCCTAGAGGAATCCCATGTATTATTGGCAAATGACTAGTTAGAGTATTATTAAAGTAAACTATTTGCTTTCTATTCTACAAGTAACTTATACAGTTTTAATATTAATATAACAAGACTGTTAGATTTTCAAATTCGGTTTATTTGAAACACTAGTTTCTTCACCTGAAAAAGCCACAGTGTGGCGAAACATATATTGTACTTAGAATAAACAAAATTTGAAAATATAACAATCTCGTTATCTTAATATTGAATTTTCAACGCCTAAGTACCTCAACAATCAACCAGTATAGTTTTAAGTTGTCAATTAAATTTTCATGCATGACACAGTCGAAGGCCTTCGCGAGGTCAATGAATATTACGATACCAAATGCACCGTTCTTATAGCATTGAATGATTTTATCAGTCAGATCCAAAATCTCATTGGCCGTGGACATTTCGTTTCTAAACCCGTACTCATGAGTATTAAATAAATTGTTAGCCTCAAAAAATAAACTATTTTTGATAAAAATTTTCAATTATTTTGGAACTTATGGAAAGTAAAGCTATCAGTCAGTGGTAGTTATAGGTAGGTATAATATTTGCTATCTTCTAAATATCTAGGAAGGCGTTCTTAGAAATAATAAGGTTAGTGGGACAATTATGGCATTTAGCATTGATTTGAGTGCATTCACTGATAAGCCAAATATATTAGTACTACTAGTAGATTTGAAACTACTAACTGCATTACGCACAATCACACAATATAATTTTAAAAACAAAAATTTAGAAACATTGCAGTAAATTTTAGAATTAAATATAAATGAACTCCCATCACGTTTTTTTATTTTCTCAATAATCCTATCAGCAATAAGAAATATCTACAAAATAGATGCTGAATACACTAGGTGTGTAATTCCACGTCTTACATTCAACAACTAAAATGGCTTGGCCGTAAATAAATAAATAATTAAATAAATAAACTAGGATCTTCTCAGAAATCAGAAAAATAAATAGTGACTGGTTTAACTCGACCCAAAGAAATAACAAAATTAATAAAAAAAAACGTTATCAATAGAGTCATTTATCCTGGTAGGAAAGTTAACTATATATAAAATAATCCATAATTTAGTAAATCAGTTGTTGAAAAAATTAAATTAAATTCATCAGATATTATTACATTATTCAGAGATACATTTATTGGAGATAAAACTAGTTTTAATTACAAAATAATGCATTTTTCATAATATCTGTAAATTGTTCAGGCACAGATATTTTGCAAGAAAAACATTCAGCAGGTCCATTTGATTGCAATTTCTACATTCTTGCATTTGAAGTTGTATGTTTTGTATTATTGAATAATTTTTCGAGGCCTCCTCCGATTATTTACAGATATTTCTCTCTTCTTCTTGTTTTTTCTATGTATTCGTGTTATTAGTGATAACAGAGTACGTTACTTCCACAGCGGTATTGCCAACCTTAATCACTAGTTTTATTGCTAATGACTATCAATTGACAATGACTATTATTATTTGTAATGATTCACAGGTTTCAATTTTCATTATGCAGAGGCCGATTAGTATATATTTATATATGTAGCATTTTTTGCAGCAACAAGTTTTTCTCTTCCTCTTCCTTGGCCAGTTTCCTGAGCAGACTATTTCTTTTCAGAATGCATCAACATTGGGATAAGTTGGTGTTCTTTTTAGCTTTTTTGAATACACCAATAAAAAAATAGTAGTTAGTTTTATTTTGCGATACTACTATTTTTTATACTCCCTGCCAACCAATAATAGATGTAATAATAGATGTAATAAATAAATTTCATTTAAATAAATAAATAAATAAATAAATACCTTTATTGATGGAAGACTCCATTAGTATAAAGTAAGCATAATAAATAAAAAGTAAAACGCGAATAGATACAATAATAAAATAATAAAAATAATGAAAGGAAATTAAATTAAATTATTACATATTGGTCGTAACATTAATATTAACATCTTTTATATGACGCAACAATTGTTGTCGAGACATAGAAAATATATCAAAGTTCGAATTAAGTGAAAAATAATTAGCATACCGCATAAATTGACTAATACAATTATTGATACCATAATTTGTCCTATGGAACGGTATTCGGAACAACGGTCTGTAACGTGTTAATCTATTATCAGTGCCAATATAAAAGTCGATTTGAAAAAGAATATCAGGGCATTCAACATGTCCATTGATTATTTTATGAAACAACAACATTATCGCCAAATCTCTTCTGCTACTTAAAGTGTCTAAACCAAAACTAGTCCTTAGCGTATCAAGGTTTGTGTTATTTTCATTACCGACTTTGTTAGAAAGAGATTTTAAAAAGTTATTTTAAATATTTTCAATATCTTCTTGATAACATTTCTGACTAGGAGACCAGACACTTGAAGCATACTCCAGTTGAGAACGCACAAAAGCAATATAAATGGTTTTGAATGATGCGGGATTTAAATTATGTGAAATTCGTTTAATATAACCCAACATTCTAGCTGCTGAATTGCATATATTACTAATATGACTTGTAAATGTTAGATTTGCATCAAAGAGAATTCCAAAATCTTTAATTTCTGTAACTTTAGTTAAAGCAATTTCATCGATTTTATAAATGAAATCATGGTTCGATCTTTTAAGGGAGAAAGTCATTGATTTGCATTTATCTGCGTTAAAAAGCAACTGATTTCGGCAACACTAACTGTAAACAGAAAGAAAGTATTCAATTCTTATTAACAAATGAAATAATAATTTTTGAAACTTTCAAAAACTAATTGCGGCTTAACAGTACACTTTTAGATATAAATATGTTGTGATAAATCATTAGAATCTGTGGTTTGGTCATTTTTCCATATTAACGGGAATACCTGTATAAATTTAAAATATTATTTTAAAGATAGTGCTTATATTTCTTTAATAAATATTCATTGCAATATGTAGGCTGGATATATTTATGTTTATGGTGAATGCGCCAGACTATACTTGTTTAAATGTCTGTCTTTTAATAATTGATAAGGCACTTATTGCAATTTTTTGGAAACATTAATCGAAATTTAAATTAATTACAAACAATTTCACTAAATCATTTACGAAATTTATTTATTAGTACTTAATATTAAATTAAAGTTTTCGGAAATCAAGAAACATTCCGATACGACAGCGGAAAGAATTCACTAGGAGGTGAGTGAATACTCATAAATATAAACAACTTTAAATAGCGAGTTTCACACAAAATGGAGATCACCACTTCTATAACACAAGGTATATATGAAGTGTGACCTCACATAAAACAACCATGTATGTAAAATCGACAAAGTAGTATTGTATGCTAATATATAACAAGGTGCCAAAAAATATCACAGAGAGTAATAAAAAAAATACGTTCAAAAACCAATAAAAATTTTCCTTGTAAGAAAATGCCACTACAGCCACTCTAACGACACTATTTAACTATTAATCTGGCTTCTATGTATGTAAATATATTTATTTATCGGAATGTACATATTAACATTTTAATATGTAAGTAACGTAATTTAAATTTATTTATTAATCCATTTTTTTTAAATTATAAAATCTAAACTAGGTAATTGACCAATCTTCTATATCCACGTATACCATATTTAAATGCATATGTACCATAATTTAGATTAGTTGTATTTATGTCTTTGTGCATTGTACAAGTTTAGCACATGGATAGAAACGAATTTCTGAAACTATAAGAATGAAATTTCCATTTGTAGATTTAATTAAATATGGAAAAATAGTTCTTATATTCTTCTGTGAGTGCAATTATTCAAGAAGTCATTACTTGATTTCACTGCCCCATAAACCAGTGCTAACAAAATGGGGAATATAACTATATGCTACGATGTATTATGCGAACAATTTTGAAGAATTTAATAAGGTTATATACAACTTTCCCGAAACGACAAGCAAAGAAATCAAAAAAGAAGTATTCGGTGAAAATGAAGAATTTTTAATATTAAATAAATTAAACTTGATTTTTAATGGCAATTTTCAAATGGATCCAGCTATAATTTAAAATAAAGAGAAGCTTTTCCACTTTCAAAAATTTATTGAGCGTCAGAAGTAATAATTTTTAAAATTAAACCGCTAGAACAACATTAAATGATCTACTGTTTTCATGAATAGATTTTAGTTATTTTGAAATGTATACAAAATTACAATTTAATTTTTAAATACTTGCATAATATTATATATTGCTTAAATAAAGTATGTTTATTTGAGTTTTAAGCAGAATTTCTATGTAAAATATGTTGATAAACGTGTAACATATTAAGAAAATATAGTTCTCTTTAGTGCTGTTTTAGTGTTTTTATGCTTTTTTTAATGCTTGTTTTCTCTAAATTTTGTACCTCTTTAAGTGCTTTTTTTCACAATTTTTAAAAAATTTCATCCGCTCTCTAATTATGAGTATTTTTACATGTACATTATACAACTGTTTCCATATAAATATGTCTTCACGAACATATCCACAGATACTTATGCAATATCCATTAACTATGTTTTGTATTGTAAGTTGTTTAAACCCATTTTGCAATTGCTCTTTATATACATATAATAAAAAAATGGGTATACTATTTTTGTTTTCTCAGATCAAATGGCAAAGATAAGTTTCTAAGCTAATTACTATAATTAAAATCATAAAGTTGGTTGACTTCTTATATAATTATTAATTAAAATTATTTCTTAATATTGGTAATTACTTACTTGTCCTTTATAACTGAATTACCTGTATTAAAACCAAACATTTAAATAATATTTTATTTATTTAGGTGATTACATTAGCCGTTTTATTATTTAAAATAATAATAAGTGAATATGCATTAAATTTATATTATATTCTCTGCAAAATTTGCTGTATAATATAAACCAATGCTATAACAATTCTCCTAGCTCAAATAAGGGACAATGATTGATTTCCCTGTGATTTGCAAGTCCCCAATTGAGCACGATCACGAATGATTATTCACGCTATATTCATTACCCAGGATATGTTGCATAAACCATTAAGACAATATTTATGTTTAATGTACAGTATAAAAACAAAGTAAATTATTATTATATTGTAGAAATATTTTTAGATTATTTATTATTAGCAATAAGCACAAAATTTAATTAGTTGCCTTTTTCTAATTAAATAATGATATACGTAAAATTTCTACAGTAAAATAAATCACTTATGAATGTATTCAAATAACTTTAGGACTATAGTTCTATATTTTTAATTTGCGTCTACTACTACTAAACATCTTTATTCACAGAATGAAAATAAAATATAATACTTGTAATGTATAAAATAAAATAAATTCTAACATAATTGGTCTTCTGTTTCATGGCTATCGACCAGTGGTCTTTCAGCCCTTTGCGTCTATTTCACTATAAATAAGTATATTAATACATATTATGTTAGAAAATTAATTTTATTCAGCAGTACACTTAAGTTTTCAATTATAAATCTTAAACTACATATTTAATTTTTTAATTGTTCTAGTTGTTAAAAATTATTATTGAAAATCTAACGAAATATCTGCAAGTGAATAATATAATAATACTTAATAATAATACTTCTTTATTTCATACAAATACAGAAATTATTATGTACAAAATAGCGTCTAACATTATATCTTATACTCTAACGACGGATATAATTTAAGTATTCCTCGATTGTATAAGGTTCAATTTCCCTTAGAAGGTTATACACCTTGCGTTTAAAAATTTTAAGGTTTTTTTCCTCTTTAAAGGACTTTAGTAAATGATTGAAGAATTTCAAACTTGCATAACCAAATCCTTTTTGGGTATGAGTCCTGTGTAATAGTGGATATAACGCATATTACATTTATTACGAGTTTGATACTCATGTTTTTATACTTCATGTATATGAAATAAAAGATAAGTTACGATACAGATACAAATATTTTTTTGAGATAAATAGCGTAGTTTTGGTAAAAACTCAATTTTTACAATATTATTAATTTAGTTATTTTTAAATGTTATTTCCAATTGTAAGGATATAGAGCTTGTAGGATAATTTAGTAATCTTTATAATATTTCTGTTGCAGCAAATATATTTGAATTAAACTGTATTAAAGAAACCCTCATTTATACGCTGAATACATAAATCATGAGGGTTATTGGCCAATGAATTAAATTCTCACTTAGTCCGTGATGACATATTTTTATGTTAATTAGAGGTTATTAGGCAACTTTCATACTATTTACAAACAGTTTTTGACTGTTTAAATTTACTTTTGGAAGACGCAAAATAAAGGGTTTTAAGATGAGGATCATCCGGATAGTAGCAGCCGTTTGGGATTAAAAAAAAAATAGTATATATTAACAACTATTAACGTTATATCTGTGACGAACACACCTCAAACTACTTCTTTATATGGTCACCTTGCCTATTTAAGCATCTTAAAGCCAACATGGCGCCGTCGAAGTACGTGTCTCAGTGTAATAGCTGTAATATCGATATTAGTGAAAGTGAAAATTGTATATCGTGCTTCATATGCGATTGCAAGTTTCACGTAACTTGTGTGTTAAAAAGATTTGCCTCTTCAGCGCCTTTCAAATGGATATGCGACGAGTGTATTGTTGAGTTTCCCAAACGTAAGTCTGATAAAAAAACAGCTGGTGGATTCCAACAACAATAACCAAATAAGAGAAATATTCAACATCATTCAAAATATGCATACAGAAATTATAACCACAAAATCTGAGTACAAAAATGTAAACAAAGCAACGAAGAAGAATTCTGCAACCTATAGTCAAGCAATGCAAACACAGATGGCAACTTCCTCTCTACAAATAAATGTAAAACATCTTGGTCAATTATAAATGAACTGAGTGGTGTTAAAAATAGTGTACCTTATGACTGCGAATTAAATGTCGACGATTTAAATTATTATTTTATAAATTCAGTAAAAGATATGTTGGGTAAAAATTCTGATAATAACAATCAAAATAATATATTTGAATTTCATAATGAGTATTCTATGTTTTTTCACACCATAAGGGTAAGTGATGTCGAGGGTTTAGTGTCTGAAATGCCGAATAAAAAAAGTTCAGGTGATGATGAATTTTCAATGTCACTATTGAAAAAAGTCATTAACTTAATAAGCGAACCTTTGTGTTACCTTATAAATGAATCTTTAGCTAATGGTGTTTTTCCACAAGTATTAAGAAAGGTGACTTTGATAATATGGAAAATTATAGGCCCATAAGTCTTTTATCAACATTTTCAAAACTCTTGGAATATGTTGTTGCAAAACAAAGTGAACTATTTTTACAGAAATTTAATATTATGTCCGATAATCAGCATGGCTTTACCAAACATAAAAATGTAAACACAGCTTTATATGATTTTACTTATTTTATTCTTTGTGCTTTAGAAAAGGGCCAGGTTCCTTGTAGAATGCTGCTAGATTTGTCCAAGGCATTTGACTGTATGAATCATAACTTACTTCTATCAAAGTTAAATAATTACGGTTTCCGTGGTACTGTATTTAATTGGTTTAAATCTTATCTCTCCAACAGAAGCCAAAAGGTAGAATTAATAACGAAAGGTGAAAAGTTACAGCCTGGTGCCTTTTCTTTTTAATGTTTTAATAAAAGATCTCTATAAGCTATCATCTCCGAGGTTAAACATTGTAGGTTATGCTGACGATACCAGTCTTTGTGTCGTAGGAAATTCATTTGATGATATGATTCTAAATGGAGAACACGCAATAAATGCAGTCACTCAATGGTTCAAAAATAATAACTTATTACTAAATAAAAATAAAACTAAATGTCTTTTATTTAGAAATAATGAAAACATTACAACTCCTCATAATGTTACCAAAGATAATCTAAATATTAACTTTTCCCAACGTCCATGTTTTTGGGAATTAATATCAATGAAAGGCTAAAATGGAACTTTCATATCGAGTATTTACAAAAAAAATTGGCTAAAGTAAGTTGGGTACCTTAAAACCTCATATTTCATTGGACATATTGAGACTGTCATATTTTGCAAATTTTGAGTCTATAATAAGATACGGAATAATTCATTGGGGTATTTCACCTCAAATGAATAAAATTTTTCATTCACTACATCTTGTAGGTCTTCATTTGTAAAAAATAATTTATTAACAGTCACTGCAATCTATATTCTAGAATGTCTTACTTTTATGTGGAAACAAAAAAACCTATTTTTATATAGCACTCTACATCGTTACGATACACGGCATAAGGATAATTTAAATTACCCAATACACCGATATACATTTACCGAAAAAAGTGTAAATTATAGTTGCATTAAATTATTTAATAAATTACCGGCAATCATAAAAACCGACCGTTGCTTAAACGCATATAAATCAAAAGTACATACATTAGTGAGAGATATTGAACCATACAACTTAAATGAGTTTCTAGAATGTAATTTAAATGATATAAATAAGGTTACTGTATGAAATATTTTAATTTCCATTTCCATGTGACGCCTATTCTTTTATTAAGTATTTATGTATATGTTTGTATGTTTATATTTATATAAGAATAAGGATTGCTTACTATTATTATTATTATTATTAAGCATTCGTCCTAACTTTTGACGAGTTTTTGAATCCCATCATCATTTTCCTCCACCGCCAATGTATTTAGATACGTAATCTCAGCTTATTTCAATTCTTCATATCTTTCAAATTTCCCTTCTGTCCAAAAGTTGGTTTTTGAAGCGATAGTTATCTAAAGGAGCTAGATCTAGATTTATTGCACAACTTAATGCGTTATCTGGCCCATATAGGGACTGGCATTCTCGTGGAGGACAAAAGACCACGCCATCAATCCTTAACCGCTCACCATAATTTATATAATGTCGCAGAGTATGTACTTGGGATTGATATTTTTTCCATGGGTCATGAAGTTAATGATCAGATGAGCAGTACACCTCGCCGATCTCAGAAAATGATTTCCTTAACTTTCCGCGAAGACATTACCGTTGTAATTGTTGTCTTCTACTCTCAGGTTTTGGATAGCAAACCCATGTTTCTTCACTAGTGACCATGCAAGTCAAGAAAGGGTATCCTTTAAGAAAATAACGTTTCAAAAACCTTAGTACAGCAGCCGCACGCATGGCTTTGTATTCATCAGTAAGCGTGCGAGGGACCTAACTAGTGTAAATTTTCGAATGTTACAGGTAGTCTTCAACAGTTTCATCAATAACTCTTCGTAAAACATTTCAAAAATGTTGAATGATATTATTAATTTTGACGGGCCTATTGTTCTTCATAAATTCGTTAAATAGTTGACGGCCGACCTGAAGGCTTGCATTCAAAGATGATGCCTCTTTCTAAGTTTAAGAGTCATGCACCAAACAGACAACTCATGCATAACATTTTCATCATACATATCCTACAATTAATAATAAATATTGCAATTTTGGTCATTTTTTTCGTTAAGAAATTTAATCACAACCCTAACATCAGAACTAGTGGCGTTCTTTATTTTTATGAACATTATTAACACTTATATAAACAACATAGTCAATACAAGCGTGACGTAAGTTGCATACTGATTTATGAAATACAACTGAGCATCTTAGACCATATCTGGCGGTTACACTATTCGCCAGCGCTCCGCACGGTACAAACGGATACTACTTTCCGGAAATTCTTCGTATTTACTTATCTTGCAGGTTTATGAGCACCAATATATTCAAAATTAAAGAAGAAGAAGAATTTTATATAAAACTGAAAAACTTTTTGTAAAATGTCGTTTCACAAAAGTAACTGTTTACATTAGACAATTTTAATGTAGTTACTCCAGTACGTGAATGTTAATATCATTTAATTGAAAACATAGTTATATTCCTTTCTTCACTTTTTATAAGCGAAAGGAATGTAACTATGTTTTCAATTATGTGATACATTTTTTTTCTAATTTCTTCCTTTATTTTTTGTGTATAAATATGAACCTTTCAAAAATTAAATGGAAAATTAAGCTTAGTAAGGTAAGTATATTACTATGGAATATTAAATATTATAAAATTGACATGTCTAAATGGCCTTGCCTATGACAATTTCCCACAATGATTCACCACGACAACTCGCAGTTCCTTTCAAGACCCTTAATTCCTGTATTCTTCTTAAAAAACTGTTTATAAACTATTTACTTACATGTTAACTGACAACATTTTGTTGGAATACATGATTTTTTTATGTGAACATATCGTTGTATAGAAGAATAAAATTAATATGTTGATCAGAATATTTGTATGGAAAATTTATTCTAGAACAATATTTAAATCTACATAGAAGTGTTATCAAAACTTATACCAAAAAAAATTACACCAATAATTTTAATACGTCACTGTATGAAACAGAAACATTACAATAATAATTTAATGTTCAATTTTTTTAATGAACGATAACAATATTACATCATTTTGTATAACCTTTATTTATTTCCAGCGACTATGATTTTGGTAACTCAACTAATTATCAAACCTATTTTCAAAATTAGGACGATAATAACAAAGTTAATTTCATTTATCGTCCTAATTTTCAAAATGTATCACAAAGTAATGGCTTCAAGCATCAACTATATTAAACATATTTTCATATAACTAAAAAAGTTTTAATTTTAATAATGAATTGCAGACATAAAAATTCGAATTACTTAAAAATAAAAGAAAATGTAATAAGAAATAAATGTATATTATCTGATTTAAAAATAAAAATTATATGAAAATTATTTTTAGTATAATTAATACTAAACAAAACATTTACTTTTAAAGAATAAGCACAAGGTAATAGTGTAAATGGTCCATTGCCTTTAAATCATATATGTTTGCAACTTTATAAGCCCATAAATGCGGTTTTAGGTGTTAAATTACGAAGTTCACTAAACTTATTTAACAAACTGCATATTCCCATACTTCATTTAGTTCAGTAGAACTTATGCGTTTGTACAAGTTCCTTAGATGCATCAATTATATGAATTTAATGGAAATTATATTCACGTTCACCTTCAGCATACATACGTAACTACATCCAATGTTTACCTAATAATTATACTTTTTTCAGGATCTTTATTAAACATAAGGCAAATGTTCAAGAGGTCATTCATTGGACTATTCTAAGCATTATTTTTTTCATTCATAATTTCTAAAAACCCGCGCATTTGATGATATAGATCGAACAGAAACATTTGTAAATGTTTAATTGTACAAGCGTTTACTTTGTGGTATATCTTCAATATAATAAATAAGGATGACTTCAAGGTAGACCTCACACATAGCCTGCTTAATCCTTAGACGTAAGCTTCCTTGGATTATTTCCTATAAGGATATCTAAAGTCATTACTTTGCACAGATTCAGTGGAGAATGTGGAAGACACGCGAAATCGAATAATTGTGGGGTATAACACAATAAGAAACGACCCTGGCATTATTTAAAAAGTTCGGCAGTTTATAAGGAGAAGATTGGATTATTGCATCCTAGCTGAAAGTAGTCATACTAAACAGTTTTTGTAGATTATAAAGCTTTATATATAATTTTTAGTAACAAAATTTTGTTATTGCCAAAAACATTGTTTGCTTTTTTTATATATACTCTTAGAATAGTAACCATCTAAATTTTTGCCATTTATTTTAAAAACACCTTATATAATATAATACATTATTTTATAAGATTATGTACATATTAGCGAAACAAACTCAATTAAATTCTTAAGTATTGAAATCGTCTACTTAGTGATATATCTTCAATTATTAATTGTAAAAAACTAATACATTTTTTCTTTCACTTTATATATTTGTTTTATTCTGACTGGTTTCGATACTGATTCCCGTTTAATCAAAATACTTTTCGAAATAAAATAAATTTAAAAAGTGGTATAAAACATATAAGCAATTTATATGGTTATCAGTAATGAGTATTGAATTATTTGTCCCTTTTAATAAAATTATCTAAAATTATAAGGTTATTGTACCTGAAAACATACAGAATTTTTGTAGTATTTTATGTCGTACATTGTTATATTTATATTGCAGCCTGACGGAAAATCGCACTTCAGCATTTGAAGTTATGGGATATAAATGCCAATAGTTGACATATCCCCAGCATACAGACACAGGCACAGACACAACGCTGTCGGAGTGAAATTTATCGGTTTGTCAATATCCCCAACGCTGATCTACATCTTTTCCTATTTCATACGTGAAATCTGATGCATTGATGAATGGACGGATTGACGGTTAAAACACGACACCAAAGTTTTAGTAAAAGTGGCTCCGGACACTGATCATTCGATTTGTGTATTTAATGGCATCAGTGTGTCTCGAATGTATTAAAGAAATTTAGGCAAAGGATATTTTTAAATATATATTATTCACGGGAAATATAATTTATGGGCTGATGCTATCTGTAAAGAAACTTTTGATTTCGTAGCTCTGGTTTACGCGTAAAAATCGATTAGTATAAATGTAATGAAATATAAATTGTATATTTTATACAATTTAGAAGGTCAGTGTATATGAAAATTATATTTGTTACTTAATTTGTGCGTTATGTTTATATTGATATAATATTTTGGATCCTCAACAGTATATATTTGAACTAAATATCTACCACATATTATGTTTCTGCTAAGAATGATCAAATCCACTGTTTTGCTTTATATATACAATAATCTTTATTTGGACAAAATAAATATACACAATAACATTTAACATGAATATAAATAAATGGTGTTAGTCCGTCTGGGCTATGGACCTGCGGTCTTTCTGCCCTGTCTTATATTTAATGATGTAAGAAAAAAGTATCTTTGCTAGCTGTTTTGCTTTATTTAATTAAAATTAAATTAATTATATTTGCGGATGCAATAGATATAATTAAATTCCACTCCATTAATGTAGGAAAAATATTTCACTTTGTAAAAAAATTAAAAAATAATCTCTTAAAGGCAATAAAATGTTGATCGCAATAGAATAAAAGCAGAATTTATAGATTATTCCACGGCAAAATAATTATTTGGTCATAGCATCATTACAGCAAATACTCTGAATCTTGCTTATTGATTAACGATATTGATCACAAATAAAGTTTAAAAATGTGTGATATTAAACAAGATATTTCCAATCATTTATATAAGTAAAATTTCTCTATAAGTAATTTAACCGTGTATGTTCAACCTATGATCCTGAACCCATTAAGGGTTGAATTTGTAATGTTTAAAGAATATATTATGGGGGACATCCGTCCATTTAAGAAATTGTTAGAGAACTACAAATTACAACGATGGTCTGATTATAAACATCATCACATATATTACCGAAAAACATAACATAGAATATTCGAGCTCTAAATTTAAACGGAATTGTTCTCTAAATTGTATTAGAAATGGCGAATTACAATAGTACTAAAGTTCTTCAGTGGAATAAATCTATTATTTCTAGCAAACAAAGCTTTATGCACTTTATGAATAACCAAACCGACATTGTATTAATTGTTAAAACTCGTCTGAAAACGAGTTTTAACTTTGACATTCCATATAGTATCAGAAAGGATCAAAACAATCTTTAGTTATTTTAATTATCATCGCCCGTCGTAAGACTCTAGCTTTTACGATAGCAAGAGTTTAAACTTCGTTTACGCTATAGATAACTTTAGTTACTTTACTATGAATGATGGATATCCTACAAGAATCTACCATAGTAATAGTTTGTTTATTTTATATCTAACTCTAGTTCACGGTAACCTAGCTACAAAATGTACTAAGAGTATTTTTGCCAAGGTTCTGATTATTATACGGTTATAACTGAATTGTCTAACGGTAAATACTTAATTAGTGATAACAATAAGGTTGATAAAATAGGCTGGAATAAAACAAACGCTGATTTACCAAAATTCCAAACATTAATAAACCATGAGGTTAAAGCTCTTTGTGGAAACCCAAATTTATTTTATAGCAGCTCTTACTAAAGCTGCAGATTTAAGCATGAAACGCATAAGCTGCCCATCATAGTGGGATAACGAATGCAATGAGTTAACCAAAAACCAACAAAAACATTTACGAGAATAAAAACCAAATCCAACGTATAATAACTCTATTCATTATAACAATATAGTTTCTACGAAACGAAAGTTCAAGGAAAAGGTTAGACTGTCATTGAAGACGTTTTTCTTTAAGTTAAACACAGGCTGTGTCCGATATCTGGTAAATAGTTTACAAGTTGCAAATATCCTAGCTTTTCCTTCAAATAGAATCTACCCCAATGCCATTTAATATCTCAATATCAATATCTCAAGTTAAATAGATGCAGCTGATCAAATTATATTTTAATAATATTTTTACAATAACAATACAGGAGCTGATTTAGAATTTTCTACTGTAGCGGATTTGGACGTTTTAAAAATAATTATTTCCATAAAAACCAGTGCCACTGATGTTGATAATATCAATATTCGGACTATTAAGTTGTGCTGTCCAGTCCTTTTAGAATTTATTACACATATTATTAACTCATTTATTACACAAAATCAGTTTACTGACTGTTAGAAGGAGTCAATTATAATTCCTATATTCAAAACTTAATACCTATAAATATTATGTGTATGACATCAAAAATACTAGGAAAGGTTTTAGCAAAACAATTCCGAAATCATCTAAATAAGTATACTATTTTATCATTCTAAAAATCAGGATTTGGTCTCAGTTGATGTACCGCCCTTAGTCATATCATTGATAAAATTGTTCAATCAATTGATGCAGGTAAAGTAAGTGCTTTAGTACTCTTAGACTACAGCAAAGCCTTCGATACATTAGATCATAAATCACGGATCAGCATATTAAAATACGTGGGTTCAAGCTGAGCTGCTGTTGATATTATGTATAGTTATTTACTAGACAGAAAACAAAGAGTAATTACTTGTGGTGTAGGCCAAAGCACAATCCTTAAGATATACTTCTTATCATCTGTAAGTAGATGACACGTATTTATACCTCTCCTTTGATATAAATAATTTTAACGTTTCACAAAACCCACCTTTTATCCCAATATTTTATTCAAATACTATGAGGTTTGCGAAAAATGGTTATTCTTAATAATTAGGGTTCTTTACAATTACTTGATATATAAATTTCATGAAACTCTTATAGATTGATTGATTGATGAGGCAGTTAGGTGTTGAAAATCCATACTTAATAT
The DNA here is from genome assembly GCA_963969525.1 of Ontholestes murinus. Classification (NCBI taxonomy): domain Eukaryota; kingdom Metazoa; phylum Arthropoda; class Insecta; order Coleoptera; family Staphylinidae; genus Ontholestes; species Ontholestes murinus. Next base: position 23,028 of record CAXAKX010001310.1, on the reverse strand, counting down.
TAAGATAACGCAATTTTTTGATTTTCAAATATTGGTTTATTAAACACTCATTTACTTCACCTGAAGAAGCCACAGAGTGGCGAAACATATGTAGTGTTTAATAAACCAATATTTGAAAATCAAACAATTGCGTTATCTCAATATTACTCTTATAGATTATTAGCAATCGGCAAAAATCGTCAAAATTATTATTTTTTAATTTTTTTCTCGGAAATTAAGAACAAATATGCTTTAATAAAACTTGCTTCTTATTCCCTTTGTTTGAAAAGTTATGTAATATTTTTCAAAGTCTATATAGGGAAATTAAAAAAAATATGTAGAATCCATCAACAATTAGTAATTAAAGATATCATGTATATGGCCACAGTATTTACATAATCAAATAACTTGTTGTGTACAATACAAATATTAGATCGCTGGGCCTCATGACAATACCTAATAATAAACTCCAAATTTTTAAGAAGCCATTCTTATTACAATATCATTCTCAATTACGTAATTGAGTATGATATTGTAACTATAATGATTTTAAGTCGAAATATAAACTTATGCTACAAACTGAGATCTCAATAAATTAACTCCTTGTAATGTAGCATTTTCTTATTGTTTTCTCCGAATTTTGATTATGCTTTTAATAATTCATTTATTAACGGACTATCCCTTTTATACAATGGCTAAATAAAATAAAAAATATTCTAAATATATAAAAAAGCGACACAAAATAATTATAAATCCAAAATAATAAATGAAAATAAATAAATAAAAATTAAAACTAAAACGTCATTACAATGGTTACTTGATTTACCTAAATTAAACATTATACTAATTGACTAACAAATCATTAATATTAACATTGAACAGATACTTTTTAAAATGGACATATTTTAATGAGAAAATTGGAAATGACGTACCTTCATTTAGTTTATTTTCCAATCGCATTAATCTTCAAAGAGGACTATTGTTACCAAAATTACTTCTAGAAAAATTATACCTAAATATTATTTTTGCTCTAGTATTCACTCATGTTGCCCAAAAATTTATTTTAAATAATAACTCTTGACAAACAATGCGATTGTTTAAAACATTATATAAAAAACACATTTCAGCGATAAATCGTCTATTAATAAGCGATTGGATATGAAGGCGGCAAGTTAAAGATTCATGAGTGATTGTAGTTGATGGAATTCCCCATTTAAAAGCAATAAATTTTAAAAATTTTCTTTGTACCTTTTCTAATTTAGTTTTCAGGTATAATTGATGAGGGTTCCAAACCACAGACGCGTACTCCAAGATAGAACGAACAAAAGAACAGTATAATAATTTTAATGTACTAACCGAAAAGTCCTTACCAACTCTAAATAGGAACCCTAGCATTCTCATTGCCTTATTTGTTATTTTATTAATATGATTTTGAAAACAAAATTTCGTGTTGAGTGTTACGCCAAGATCATCTGAAACTCGTTCAAGATGTTTGTGATTTATTGAGTAAGTGAAGTCAAGGATAGATTTGTTCTTTGAAAATGATATGTATTTACATTTAGCAATATTTAACTGTAAGTTGTTATTTACGCACCATTTAAATATAGCATTTAAATCGTGTTGCAGTGAGTTATGATCTGTGCTTTTTTTATTTTATTATTGCATAAAGTAAAATTTGAGAAAAATGTACATGTGAAATTATATCATTAATAAAAATATTAAATAAAATGGGACCTAAATGAGATCCTTGAGGTACCCCTGACTTAGCCTTGAAATCTTTAGACAATACACCGTTGACTCTAACACATTGATTTCTATCTGAAATAAAGCTACTGATCCAATTGACATTGCTAGGGTTGAAACCAATAACAATAAGTTTATTAATTAATATCTTGTGGCTAACCCTGTCAAAAGCTTTTGAGAAATCAGTATAAATAACATCAACTTGATTGCGATTCTCAAAAGCTTCCAACACAAAAATTTTTAACAAAATTAAGTTGGTTCAGGTAGACTTTCTTTTCTGAAAACCGTGTTGCTGATCTGATATATAATTTTTACATAACCAACGCATCTGTTGCGATAGAATTAGGTCTAATATTTTAGGAATCACCGATTGTAGACATACACCCCTGTAATTTGTGACTTCATCAATCTTGCCAGATTTGAAAATAGGTGTTATATAACTCCGTTTTCATAAATTGGGAAATGTTTCCTGTTCAATTGACATATCAAATATAAGGGTGATTGGACAAGTTAGTGCACAGATACAATTTTTTAGAAACATACTGGGAATTCCATCTGGACCACAGGTGGAAGTACATTTTAAATTGTTAATTGCTTCAAATACTTCAGACGAACTTACGCTGAATTTATAATTAAAATTTATAGATGAGTCAGTTATAAATTGGGGAACTTCATCAACATCAGTTATATATGAATCGGCAAAATGTTCTGCAAAATAATCAACTGTTTGCAGCATATTGGTACTAGTTCGGCCCTTATATTTCATTATAACTGGTATACCTTTCACTTCCTTTTTTTCTTTAATAAAAGACCAAAAGTTGTTCGAATTATTTTTAATATTACACTCAATCTTGAATATGTACATATGATACAGCTTTCTACTTAGGTCTTTACACTGGTTTCTTAAACTTTGAAAAATTAAATAATCAGAATATGCTGACGTTGATTTATATTTTTTATGAGCTTGTTTCTTAGCAGAGACTAAATTAATTATTTCTCGGTTGAACCATTTGGGGTAATTATGGAGATATCTTTTTTAAAAGTTACAAACTTATTAATAACATAATACAACTGAGAATAGAAACATTGCACAACTTCATCTATATCCTTACAGCGTTTAAAATATTCTGACCAGTTGACAGATGTTAGATATTCATTTATTTGAAAATAATTAGCTTGTGAGAAATTTAAATTTAAATTTTCATCTGCAATTTCTGTTAATTGATCACATTTCCAATTAATTGAATATCCAATATGGTGCACAGAGTCACTTAATAAGGGATCGATCGCAGCATTAACTTCCGTACAATCACTATGACCAAACACCAAGTCTAGAAATACACCACGGTTGTTCGGACACTTGTTTCGTTGATGCATATTCAAAACAGAAACCGTTTCCATCAGCAGTTGAGCATTTTCGTTTGCAATAAAATGTGCATCTTCTTCTAGGTTATCTTCACTGCAATAAATACCTGGGAGATTCTAGTCTCCATAAATTAAGAGTTTGTGTAAATTGTTTTGCTCAGCAACCTCCTCTAATGTTTCGCAATGAACGGAGTAATATTCGGTAGGGCTATTAGTTGGTATATACACTTCTCCAATTAGATACGAATCTCCATTTAGAGTAAATTTCACCATAACTTGTTCTACCAAGGATTGTGATATTTGAATTCTGGTTGCGTTTAAATATTTCTTTACTCCAATTAATACACCCCCACCTCTTGTTTTTGTACTGAACAAAACTGATCGATCACATCTAAAAATGTCGTAGTTGTTTAAAGACAATTCACTACTCTTAATATTATCTGTGAAAAATGTTTCAACGATTATAAAAATATCATAATAATATTACGGGAAAATTCATTAATCTTTGTGATCAATCCGCCAACGTTTTGAAAAAAGATATTGAGTGTATTTAGTTTTTTTGTTCTTGACGAATGGTATTTTTTTTTCGCTTTAAAAATTTGTGGAGAACCGTTAATGTACTTGATTGTAATATTTTCTTGACCCTTCTGAATTCTATCGTCTAGCTCACTTCTCAGTTTCGTTAAATTGTTGCGTTGATACGTTGTTAAATCCGCCTTAATTTTTACGTCCGTAATTTTATTACTGTTTTTTACTTTCACTTTTTACTTCGTATATAGGGGAAGTATTGTGATCGTGATTTTTTTTTTGCGGAAATATCCGTTTTGAGGTCCCCTGAGTGCATTGCACTAATTTCTGGAAAAAAAAATTTTGTGTCTGTGTGTGTGTCTGTCTGTCTGTCTGTCTGTCTGTCTGTCTGTCTGTCTGTCCGTGGGTGCTGTATCTCAAAAACGAATGATCCGATGAAGATGATACTGTAAACTTAAGGTTTTATCGTTCAAAACTGGAACTGAAAAGCTTTTGGTGAATATTCATAGACCGGAAGTGGATGTTTACTCGAGGCATTTTTTTTGTTTTTTCGTGATATTTTTCTAAATATGAGAAATTTTATAAAACGATTCAAACAAAAGTTAAAGGTAATAAAAAACTGAACAAGTTTTGTTAAAACATAGTTTTCATAAATTTCTTAACTTTTGAGAAAAATAATAAAAAATGAAAATTTTGACATTTTTTGCCAATTGCTTAAAAACTATTAGAGTTACATGAAACTTGTATTACAAATAATTATAGAAAATTCAAAAGTGAACAAATCAATAAGAATAGCCTTTTTGCTTAAACCTCATAGTTTTCAAATAAAATATAGGGAAAGTACTATGATGGCTACATCACCATTTTTTAGTATTAATAATGCATCATTTTTTGTGGGTAGAGTCACTTTCACCGGCCTTGGTTTATTATTGTTTCTTTTTTCCATTCTCGTGAATTTAATTGGGGAAATATTAATATTAATGGATTTAATAATATTATCAACTGCTACTTTATCCGTGCGAAGTAATTGATCGATTGATTGACCCGTTGGTTCTTGTAAATTGTATATCATTATGTTTGAACTCCGTTGATTTCTTTCTTCAATTTCCTGATAAATTTGGGTTTCGTTTATCGATGATGGCCCAGCAATATTTTGACGCGATTTTAATAATTCGAATTCAGGCTTTAATAGATTTAATTCTGTTTCAACTACCTGAAGTTTATCATTAATGGTATTAATTTCTGAACGTATCGAATGTAAGAGATCATTTTTAAATTTATTTAACTATGCGTTAAATGTCTTTTCGATTGCCGATTGTATTATATGTTCTATTTTATTCGGAAGTGAAGTAATATTAGATACCGATGATAAATTAATATTATCATTATTATCCATCAAATCAGCATTATCCGGAAGCATCAAAGAATTTTCTGCAGGCGAAAATTCATCCTGTAAACATTCACAGCAAGTCCACCTATCACCATTGAGTTTCTTTGCCTCTTCGCTATAATAATTCCACTTCGCCCGATCTACATTACAACATGAAGCATGCGACCACTGAACACACGTAATGCATTTTAAAGCCATTGATCTAGGGCTAATGGTTTTAGTGCAAAATTTACAAGTTAGAACCATAATAATTTTATAATATGCGTAAAGGGATTAATATAAAAGATAGACAGGGACACAAATATCTTCACGTCTAGGGGCCGATCAAGACGACTTAAGTAACATACACTTGAGGGCCACGGATTGTGTAGAGAGTTTATTAACAAAGGAAAAAGAAAAAAATATACGGTCTTTAAATTTAAAACCTTCTTATCGAACAAAAAACGGAATTAATATTCGACGCCGATTAAGTGACCGTGAAAAATTTTGTGGCTACGGATTGCAGTCCACGTGTATTATAAAAATTCAGATTATTTACACTACACGATGTTATATGTTAATCAGAGTTTTACATATAAATGTTACTTATTTGATGTATGTACTTACAAATTTCAAGATTAAAATAACTACTTTTTCCCACTTAAACTTTTGATTTCACTTGCACTGATTTAAATACACCTATTCGAGTCGCTGTTCATATGTATTTTTTATTTATGTGTAGGTTTGGTTGAAGAACAATGTAGCTTTTAGCCATTCAGCTAATGATAATACTGATTCAGATCTCATTGATTATTACCCTTTTTTATATTTTTATATATTTTTGTATAATATTTTGTGTCCCAATACTAGTCAATAAATGATTTAAATTAAAATAAAATTTAAAAAAATGTTCTGATAGAATTTTGTATTTACCACAAGCTCTCCACAAATATTTTTCCTGGATTTGATAGAATCATATATACTATGCTGTAATACTTATTAATTGATTTGTTCTATCAAAATTGTAATACTTCTGAAAAAGATGGGAAAAATCGTTCATTAGCCTCTTCATACAGATCTATATCAAACATATCAGCGTTTAATTAAAGTTTGTCTAGTCCTTGGAATACAACTCTAAGTTAAATTCCAGCATCTATAGCTTTAAAAGTAGGAGGGGCACTACCCAGTCGCTAATATTAATAAATCAATTTTGAGTAACGTATATCACGTTTCTGTCTTTACTAATTTTTCTAAAGCTTATGACTCTGTTAACCTACCATTTCTCAAAAACCTTTCTGAAAAGGCTTTGAATGGACTTCGGAAAATATTCTTCGAATTAATATAAGGCTGTGTTCTAGTCCCTACTTTATTTATTATATACACCCATAATTTGCTAATATTCAGGCCAAATGCATTTAATATGTTAATGGTTTTTATTTCCAACTTCCATGCAATAATATTAGCGATTTGTTGAGCACACTAATAATAGACAGAGTTATTGAGTGGTCTGACTGGAACGGTTTTTAATTATCACTAAATACAGAGTCGGCAATAATTTTTAGTAGTCACAGGGATTTGCTACCAGATAGGGTTATTGCGATATCTGTCTCCATTCACATTGTAAGCTCTCAAAATATCTAGGTGTCATCTTAGATAACAAATTACTTTGGAAACCTCATATATTACATATATAAACTAAATGCACAAAAGGCTTAAAAATAATTAGAGCAGTTATTAAAATTAAATGGGTCAGTGATGTTACTTCTTCACTGCTGTTCTCTTGGTCGTACATCCGTTAAATCCTTGACTATGAATGTATCTTTTATGGACTAAAATGCTCCACAAAAGTACAATACGGTACGTCTAATACAAGGCACTTCGTAGTTAAAATGAACTCTGAATGCCTCTACATTCGAGAAAGAAATTAATGTCATATAAATTTATATTAAAATTGCGACCAAAGATTCTCAGTATCTGCTACATAAAGTTAGTTCAGATATACTATCGTTACTGACAAGTAGCTATTGGAAAGTAAGCCAAAGTCATTAGTGCATCAAATATACCTAGATATAGCTCAGTTAAATACATAAAATTATTAATTATTAATTACTGTTAATAACAGTATTAAATCAAGTATGCCTTAGTATATTACCGGATATAACAATATTCAACGGACCTTTCACTCAAATACTTAAGAGGAAGTTAATTTCCCACTTGTTATGTAAATCTTTTTAGTTGGCTCAAAAACTATGCATGGTGAATGTTATGACTATATTATCCCTTCCAGAGAACTACAATTCTCTACACGTCTAATGACTAAAGCAACAGTACTCATGGTGGAAGCATATAAACTCGTGTTATTCTACTTTTAGATAGTCTTTGAGTTCTTAAAGTATATCGATCAGGTAAAGTTTAAAATCGAACTATTAATAAATTGATATACCCGCCAGAGAAACTACTTAATCTCAACTGTTTCGTGAAAATAATATGAGTTTAAGCCCATAGCGTCATTACAGGTAACAAAGATACGGATTCCTTAGCAAAAGTTAGCCTGGATAATAAATATATTGACTAAGTAATGTTTCTGGTGAAACAAAATATTTAAAAAAATATAATACCCTGCCTAAAAATATAAAAATGTATCATACCTTCAAAAAAAAATTACCTAAATATCTCTCGTCAATAATATTTTGCTTAAAATCTACCCATTGCTTGACCTCCTGTTACCTGCATAATAATAGGAAAAAAACAGATCTACTCTGTAATTGTGGTGAATTTGGGGATATTAACCACATAATCAAATGTTCCTCAATTCTCGTTCACAATAATTAGCTAGTTAATGACCTTAAATGTATCAAATTCGAATACCCTATTAACGCTAATTACTTACATAGTTTAAATAATTTCGATATGTACAATTGCATACATTATTTCTTAAGGTCTAAAATAAAAAGTTAAAGCTATTTACCTCAATTATCCTTCCTATATATAAAATTAGTGTATTAATGAACTTCGTTAATGTCTGAACGGTTGGTTACCTACACCAATTCCTAATGATTACTAAATGTGCATTAAAAGAACGAAACATGTTTATAATATAGGACGATCAACCAAACTCGATTTTGCCCATTGTATCAAAAAAGACATACCAAAATGGTTTAAGGTACAATCATTATATAGCTACAACTATTTCATTGTTTTCTTGCAAGTAATTTTAGTGATACTATTTAGGTATAATTTTATGTTTAGAAAAAGTTTTGAGAGTAAAAGTAATAGCAATATCTTCTTCAAAAACTTTATTTCAAGGATCAAAAATTATATTTGTATATTATATCACTAAGTATTAAATTAAAATACTTACTACCATATTTATTATTCTTTTATGTAATAAGGTCTATTGATTCTGTATAAAGGGGATTTCCGTAAATCAAAATTAAATTGAATGAAATAATATTATTTCCAACTTTTTATTTTAAGGAAGTGTTTCCGTTTAACAAAATTGCCTCAAAACCTTTTTGGAGTCTTCAAAAAACATGTAAATCTTAAGTTTAGAGTTTGACCACATAATCTCTGGAACAGACATACACATCTACAGAAATAAGTATAATGCTATCTAGGGAACCCAACATATATACTTCCGTTAAGAGAATGTAAAAAAAATGTTTACGATCACAATAGTGATAATAGAAAGTAGTACCCTGAAGAAACAACAGTAGTGTGGCAAATAATTATTGCGCTATTAAAGCAATCAAAATTGTTTCAAAAATGTAACTGTTTTCTTCTTTAACATTTAAAAAGTAAATAGTTAATTAGACGATGAAGATATATACATTTCTTTCGCATTAAAGTAACTATTCAATTGTTGAACTGATAAATAGTTACTATTTAATTTCACTAGAAAAATTAGTAAAAAAAGTGTTTCGCATTAAAGTAACTATTCAATTGTTAATGTGACAAATAGTTTGTTTTTTAATTTCACTAGAATATTTAAAAAAGAAAGTGTTAGTGGTTTATTACAAGTTTATTAATTAAATCTTCATTTATGTAAAGCAGGAATTTCTCTAGAATAATAAGGATTAAATAGGCTAAATTATCTTATTTTGGAAAAGTTAGAAAATTTTTAATAAAAAAAATAAATAATCTCATTTTCGTCATTTGATTATTTCATTTAATTAATTGGATCGTGTAAAAGGAGGAGGAACGTGCGTATATGAAAATTTTGCGAATTTTTTTAAATTAAACTGTGTCTTCGTAAAAAGGTGACTAACTGCATCTGTTCCGATGGAATGGAACGAGTGAATGAACGAATGAATGAATGAATTCCGGTGCCAAATTCTGTTTTAATATTGCAGCCATTTGGGCCACACGTACATTCTGCAGCCCGCCGCTCAATAATGTTTAATGTTGCCGGTGTGTGTGTGTTAGTCGGAGGAACGATAAAATTTTATATATATAAAACTAAATTTCTGTGTTAAATAATCTCAACTTTTATTTTTACGGCGTCAAGGTAATAATTGAAAATAATATTGAATTACCAACAGATTTGAAAATGAATTATTTATATTATTGCAACTATTTGTATTGTAAATGTAAATAAAACATATTTATTTTAATTGATGTTTGGTTCGATTTATATGCACGTTATTTATATTTACAAATTTATTCTAGATTGTGAAAAAATGTATACAATTTATTTTAATTTTTATAATGTTTATTATAAAAATTACTAGGTATATTACTACATATATTTATTGAAAACAAGGAAAGAGTGTAATAAAATTAAATCTGATATTATCTAAATTATTCTTTAATTCAATTTATTTGTTATGTCAAAAATTAGTATAAGGGATTTTTCTTTCGTTATTATGAATTTGATAAATCATGATTTGAATATTATTCATTATTAATTAAACTCAATATTTGCAAAATATAAGGAAGTAGTAACATTTTAATAAGTTAAAATCTATTACTATCTAAATTATTTTTGTAATTTTATTTGTTATTTAAGCTTTATAAATATAATTTTATATCTAACTTCATCACTTAACGTTACTATCGGACACGAAAGCAAAAATATTAGTTAATAAGAAACATACAAAGGAAAGAAAAAAATCAGACATAAAACTATGTATGATATAATAAATATATTAAATTGACGAAACGGATACATGATGAAACTCCAGTGTTCAATAATAAATGTGAAACCCTCCCAACTGTGCTGCTTTATTTCAATTTAATAAATATATTAACATGATATAAGCTACCTACCTACAAGCAAGAGATTATTTTTTTATATGTAGTGGAAAATAACATTCATGAACACGTAATCGCGTTTATTATAAATACCGTGTTAGACCAGAATATTTATTGCACGATGTGCTCCTTTATAAGCTGGAGGTTCTGGGATTTAATTCTAAAATTATAAATTGGCTATAAAGTTTTCTAAAAGATCGCAAGTAATACGTTAAGATAGACATCTGCGTGTCGAGGGAAATACGGGTTAAATCCGGTGTCACATGTAAGTCTATTATTGTTTATAGTTTTTGAAAAAAATATTGTTGCCAATCCTAATTTTTGCTCCGGTTTATTATATGTAGATAATCTAAAATTCTTTGCCATAGTAAATAATATAATTGATACAGCTCTCATTCAAGACGACCTTGACAAATATATAATTGATGTGTTAGGAATAGCGTTTACCTAAGTATGACTAAATATAAATCCATATTGTTTTACAGGGTTACAAATTGGGAGGCAACAAATTCAAAAAAGAGGAGTAGCAGCCATCACGGTCATCACACACCCTATCTCGACAGTCATGAAAAATATTTTGAAAAAGAGGAGGCGGAAGGAAATCTCAAGAAGCCATGATTTAAAAAAATAAAAGATAGGTAAAATATGACTTTAAAACAGCATTTAGCTTCAAAACTTCAATGGGTGGTAAAGAAGATACCCCAAAAAACTATTAAGTGTGATTAGGTTATATAAACAATTAATTAAATTAAAAGTAAAATATTTGTTAATGCAATTTATTCTAAAAACATGTGAATTACTAAATATTTTCATATCGAGCTGAGAATTGTATTATCTGGCTAAGCGAAATTGCGGACAAATATGATTCCGGTGCAAACTTTTAATACCAATGACAAAGAAATTCAAACGATCTTAGGAACATGTTAGTGTTAGGCTAGAGAGGTCGCAAGGAAGAGTTCTAGAACAAGATTTGCTTGGTTGTCTAAGAAATACGACACTTCCAGGATGGCTTGTCCATTCCTCGTCTTCAGTACTAAACCTTAGACAACCAAGCAATTCTCAAGAACTTAAAGAGTTAAGCAAAGATAATTTAGAGAAGATAAACGAAAAAAATTGTATAAGTATGGGCACGTTCAAGTATGATACAAAGAAACAAATTATTTATATTGAACTAGTTAATAGATCGGCACTAGCCCTAGACACTAGGCGCTGAGCTGAGATTAGGCGATGTTTGTAGTAAACGTGGTATTAAAATATTATGTGTTTTTAAGGATAGAATAAATGAAAAATTAATAGCCCTACTATGAAAGAAGTATTCTATATTTAATAAATTAAAGATGAATATTTGCATAATTATAAATACAAAGAAAATCGATTATAGGCAAACACGACAATTCATACTGAATGACTTTTATATCACTCCTAGTGGAGAATATGTGGGCATTAATAAAATGTATTCCATTACTAAACGTTATTACTTTTGCTAAAATTAAAAAATTCAAAGAATCGAGTACTCATATTTATATATATATATATTTAAATCTTGTTGGATCATTAAACAAAGATGATAAAAAAAACAAATAAATTTTAATATTTCGATGTGAATTAATTAAATTTGTGTAGGCATATCCCATTATAAATACAAAAGCCGAAATAGTAGTCATTTTAAACAATTTTGTTTTAAAATTCGGAGTCCCAAAATTACAGAGAAGGTACAGAGTTTTAGGAAACTTGTTCAAAGTGTCGGCTAAAATTTTAGGAAATGATCAGTGTAATTCTACAGCATAACATCTCAAAATACTAGGTGCATTGGAAAATATACATAATCATCTAGAAGCACATTTACGTACGCAAGCAAAGACCATTTACATGTTTTCTATTTAATATTTCAGTACACCTTCACCATTGATTGTATATATAAATATCAGACGTATAAATAGCCTCAAGTAAAACCAAAGTAGGAGTAACAAACAGTCTGTACCATGCGTCAAATAAACTATTATAGTTAGATTAAGACTCTGTCGATACTGTTATTAGAACTACTGGAACATCATCCATCATCAGGCAGATGATCAATTGTTAGGAAAAATATGTTTTTTATAAGCATTGTTCATCTGCCTGATGAGGCCACCGTGTGACGAAATAATTGTTCAACCATAAATCTGCCTAACTCAAACACAAACGTATTTTTATTTTATATAGTTTATTTCTTTAATTTTTAAGAAATGTTTGAATAAGGGTGTATACATTTTCTGCGAAATAGTGGAACTAGTCTAGAGAATATATTACAGAAATAATTAGTTTCTTACTTTTAAACGGAAAAGCTTTATGCAGACTGTTTAGTTTCAAATAAAACAAAACAAATGCTTCCAAAATTATAGACCTTACCGAAAATAATTTTATTTTTAATCTTGTCGAAGTCGTTCGATAATTTATGACCTGGCATCCTTATGCGAACATTTGTTATGCTATACACCCAAATAGATCTCGATTATTAGGGCCCTACTAAACAAATAGAACTCAACTAGTGTAATACAATAACGATTTGTAAAAATGCACAATTTTCAATTACGGTGTTTCGCAGGGATTAATAGTAAGCCCAATTTTATTCATGATTATTTAACGACCTACCAACCTTTATTATAGGATTATTAATCTCTATGCTGATAGAAGGGTCATCAGAGAATGTAAAAAATCACCAGATGAAAAGAAAATTAATATATTTTTAAATAAGGCACTTTATAATAGTATTTTACTACTATATTTTTAAAATATGAATATAGTGGTAAAAGAAAGTTATATAGTGTCTTATTTAAATTTGTTATTAAAATGTACCACCAAGTAAACGCCGCCACCATACAAGATTTTGAAAGTAAATATAGAATAAAACCACTTAATAACTTATATGTATAACATATGTTTTTATTATAAACTACAAAATATATAACTATTTAGATGCATCCGGAATCAACGATAGAAAGTTAGGAGTTTGCTTTCGATTGAGAGCATTATACTAATTAATAAACTTAATAAATAACTTAATTAATTAATCAATTAATAAACCTAAAATAAATGATAAAAGCAACATTAATTTTGACATTATTTTAAAAACACCCAACCTAATACATTTGATGTAGTGCTTCTAGTATTTCACTTAGATAGACATTTAACCAGGAATTTCTATTTATCTAAAACTTCATTTGTATCATATGAATCCTCCATAGATTTATTAACTCAATATTCGTGCCAACTCTAAGAGACATTTTCTCAAAGAAGAAATAATGGATCAAGAAGAAACTTAAGAAAATTAGCCAAAACAATTTGAAATAAAAAAAACAATTGTCAATATGATAAAATTTAAGTAAGTTGTTTTTTTTTAAAGAAAACTACAGTTATAAATCTATTAAAAAATAGGTAAAATTCCATTCAAAAAAATTGTTACTATGAAAAACTATATACCGGATGTTGATCTGGCATCTCTCTGGATTTTTTTTAGCTTCGAATGGAGGTTTATTTTAGCATATGCTCAAATAAACCGCCATTTATAATTTATTATTTATTTATTAATATTTTTCACGATAATTGATTTTAGAGATTATGTATTAGATTGTTACAAAATTTACTTCAAACGTTTGTGTACTTTATTTTAACAATTGTATAAGTTAAAGACATTTTAGTTGTTCAAAAGTTACTAATTACTACGTCAAAAATGGTGATGTGGCCATCATTGTATGTTCCCTATATTTTACTCAAAAACAATGAGGTTTACGCCAAAGGTTATAATTTGTTCAGTTTTTAATTCTCTACAATTATATGTTATATAAATATTATGTACCTCCAATAGTTTATTAGCAATTGGCTAAAAATGTCAAAATTTTCAATTTTAATTATTTTTCTCGAATGTTAAAAAATTTACGAAAAATATAATTCAATAAAACGTGTTCAGTTTCTCATTCCCTTTAACTTTGAAAAGTTTTGTAAAATTTTTCATATTAAAAAAATAACAGAAAAGAATAAAAAAACGGCCTTGAGTAAATATCCACTTTTGGTTTATAAATGTTTACCAAAAACGTTTCAGTTTTTATCTCAAACATTAAGTGATATAATAACTCAAATTTCATTTCGATTATATTAACGCATTGATAAAAATTAACAATACAAATGTTATATGTAAATTCCCTATGAGATGTGATCATCTGAGACATACGACATATATTATATAGGTAAAGTAAAATGACAGTTCAAATTGTAAACTTTTAAGTTAAAGTACGGAAAATGTGATGTTTGTAAAATTTTAACTTTAATTCTTTATTTTCGTTCCTTGTGAAAAATGTTGAAGAAGAAAAAATGTTTGCGTCTGTAGTATTTTTAAGTGTAAATAATTTTGATCTGTTATGTTTTTGTTCCAAAATAATTAAGGGAGCAAGAATTTGCAAAAGTGTGATTTTACATGTTAAATTCCTATTACCGAGAGGTCAGATCAGGACCTGATATAAGCATTTTAACAAAAGACACACTTTATTAATTTAATATAAAACAGTTGCAAACGTTTCAGAAACTTTAAATGTACTTAAATATATATAGTTAGGCTATTTTAAATGAAAATAAATTATTTTACCCAGGAAAATATATTTCGAAACTTTTGTAAACAATGATCTTTTTAAAATAACTAATTATACGATTAATTAACTTCTCACTTAACCCGTGGTGAAACATTTTTATGTTAATAAAAGGATTAATTAAGCACTTGGTTATGTTTCACTATTTTTATATTTCTCCGACTAGTTTCGACCGTTGGTCATTCTCAAGGAGATATGTATAATATTCAGAAAGTTTACAAATTTATATACAAAATTGTGACATTTTTATTCTAGGTAATAAGGGCTGTTGCAATGGGCGAGTTTCAGATTTCTTCGATATTATACATATCTCCTTGAGAATAACAAACGGTCTAAACTAGTCGGAGAAATATAAAAATAGTGAACCATAACCAAGTGCTTAATTAATCCTTTTAATAACTAATTATATTGAAATTAGATTCAATTTTAGAATAAAACCCAAAAGCTTAATTAAAACATTACAAAGATGGATTTGTAAATTAAAAACTTGTTTTGTTCCATAATTAATTTATCGGTTTTCTGAAATATGCCTGAAAACTTTTGCAAAAGATAAGTTAAAACCTAAATTTTATTTATAAAAAAAATTCGAGAGCCGTTGATAAAAGTCCATAAAAAATATCTACAAATGGACTCGCTTGCTAGTCGCCATACTGCGCTGACGTACGCTCCAGAGTTTTCTATACCAGTTCGTATTTACCGTGATATCTTCTTTGAGTTTCGCAACGTGTTACTGTATTAATAGTGGTATTACCACCAACACCCACACTAACCCCTCATGATGGGGTCCGACTCCGAAGAGGAGTTTAAAATACCAAAGAAACGGGGACGAGGAAGGCCACGCCATGCGGAATCTGACAGCTCCACTTACATGTCATCATCCGAGGTAAGGCAGCAAACTAAAACGCCTCACAGTAAACAACAAACTAGCACATTTTCCGGCACCAACTCCACTAACACACCCACCCCGATGGTACACTCCAAAACACAATATAGACACGCTTTCATATTTCACACGGCACACGAATTAACAAGGGTCCAAATGGCCCAAATCTGGCATAATCGACAATTCGACAACACAGCAGTAATTTTTAAAACTAAACAAGGCTTCATTGTAAAGACGAACGCGGAGAACCAGAAGATACTGAACGAATTAAACACACTAAAAGCAGAAAAAGTTATCACCAAATACTCGGCCGCGGCCTCAACCGTTACCCCAGAAAAACGCGAACCATCCACATCGTACAGCTGTATAATTAAATCGGTTGAACTGGAAATCAACGAACAGGCTATTAGCGATGAATTAACGAAAATGGGAATTGTCCACCGCTACTGTAAGCGTATAATTTCACGTGCAACTAACGAAAAAACAAGAATGATTAGAATCATAACAGCATCGCACGAGGCTTACAGTAGCCTGTTAAAAAGACAATTCCCTTACATGTGTAAGGTTTATCCAGTCGTGGAAAGCATCGCCCCCGCACCAATCCCTGTGCCGTGCAATAAATGTAATTTATTTACACACACTACAAATGAATGCACAAGCGAAGTTCAATGCACAAAATGTTACGGCGCACACACCACAGCGTCATGTAAAACATCGCTCCCTGAGAAATGCACATCCTGTAAGGAAGAGGGCCATGCTGCATGGTCCATGAGATGTAAACAACGCCCGGTGAAACCAATCGAAGGAATTCCCAACGTGAGAATACAGCTTACTAACAAGAAATCCGCGGACATTGACAAGTCATTAAAAAAAGACAGCCGCGTTCACAAATCATTTACATTGCATGACTTTATTTTAGACACCTACGCCACTGAAATAAACAAGCCTTCAGCTACGGACAGAGTTGAATTATTAAAAAAACTAAGACGCAGATTCATAGATTCATATAACATCGATACTCACGCATCATTTTCAGGTAACAGAATGTTCATCGTCATGTTTGACCTGAAATTCCCCGAAATTACCCCAATCGTTGTCCCAACAGCAGGAGTAACTACCGCAAATGTACTGGTAAGCAATGGCTAATTTACGTTTCCTCTTCTCAAACATTAATTCCCTTCAAAACAAATCCCATCTCCTATTCCATTATTTGTCAAATAATCCCATCCAAGTAAACCTCCTCGTTGAAACAAAAACTAAAAATCCATTCAATTTTAATAATTGGCGGAGTTTGCAAATTCCGTCCACAATTAGCAACTCATATCAACGAGGAGGTTCCATCGCAGCCTTTCATCCGTCAATCCCCTTCGGTAAAGCCAATCCCCCCCGCATCAATAATCCCTTAAATGAATGCCTCCACTTTACACTTCCTATCAATAATATAATCCTTCATATATTCCTTGTTTATATCCATCCTAATTCCTCTATTGACGATACTATTTTTATAAAGGCTTCATTGTTTGATTATGCATTGATTATTGGAGATTTGAACGTCAATAGTAGGAAATCCCGTCAGATCCACAATTTTTGTTCTAATTCCAATTTTGTTCAAGTCCATACTCCCCCAACATTCATAATGAATGAATCCCAATCATCCACTCCCGATATTATCCTATGCACTTCCAACATCCGCTCTCTTATTCATTCGGTCTCACTTATTCCCGATCTATGCTCCGACCACTTGTCCATCCAATTCGACCTAAATACCCAAGCACTTCCCGCTCCCCCTCCACCTCAATATATTTTCCATTATCAGAGCTGTAATATTGAAAAAGTAGCCAAGGACATTATGACAATTTTTCAAAACGAACAAGACATAAATCCTACTATTATTTCAAATTTTAACCTCTCCTTATCAAAAGCAATTTCAATGCATACTCCTAAAATTAAAAAACAATTCTATAAATACCCACTTCCTAAATTTATCCTCCGACTTTTAAAATACAAGAGACAACTTTACAGAGACATTAAATTCTACGATGACAGTTCACTCAGACAAAGATTCAATAAATTAAACAAAGAAATTAAAACACTTATTCTCGAATATAAAAAACACAAATGGACTGAAACATGTAATAAAATTAACGAAACGCACGGAAAGACATATTGGACAGAAATTAAAAAATTATCAAAATACAAACACTCCGACTATACAAACAATATTAAAGACCCAGTTGACGGTTCCATTTTGACGGACGATTTTTCGATTGCAGAAGCTCTTGCCAGACATTTAGAGTCCACATTCAAACCTACACAAAATAATGACTACGACGGAAACTTTTTTAAATTGATTAATGACTGGTACGCTTCATTTGACAAAACTCCTTTACCTCCTCCAATTGACGATTCAATAGACGAGACAGACTATTATTCAATATTACACTCTGGTAAAAATTCAGCTCCAGGTTACGATAAAATCCCCAGATTAATTCTTAAAAAACTTCCCCATGATGTTCACCTCTTCATTTTAAAAATATTTAACTTTTGCTACTCTCACCAATATTTTCCTCCCGAATGGAAACAAGGTATTATTGTTTGTATTCCTAAACCAGATAATAACCCCTCCCTCGTTTCAAGCTATCGTCCCATTACACTTCTTCCCGTTATAGGCAAACTCTATGAATCCCTCGTAAAACAAAAACTCCTACAGACATCTATTAACTCCATCCCAGATTACCAATTTGGCTTCCTTCCTAAAAAATCAACCCTACTTCCACTCTCCATTCTTACCTCCAATATTCAAACAAAACATCTCGAAGGTTAAAAATCAGCCATACTATTTCTGGACATACAAAAAGCGTTTGACACCGTTTGGCATATTGGACTCCTATACAAATGTTACCTGTTAAAAATTCCTTGTCATCTAATTATCCTAATACACAACTTCCTCTCCAATAGATCCAGCCAAGTAAGAATCCGACAATCACTTTCTCATTCCTTCCCAATTTTACAAGTCGTTCCTCAGGGCTCCCCCTTATCTCCCCTCCTGTATAACATATATTGTCATGACATATATAATCCAGATCCTACATACTTTAACCCATCACAATATCCTCTACTATTCGCCGATGACACTGCCCTTATAGCCCACGCTCCTACCCTTCAAATTGCTCAACAATCCCTCCAATCCTCATTTGACTCCATCCAAGCTTGGTGTTCCAAGTGGAGAATAAAAATAAATCCCAGTAAATCCCAACTATTTATCCCTTTTCATAGAATAACTCCACAGTCCCCTTCAATCACAATAAACCACGTAGCCATTCATCCCACATATACCTGCAAATACCTAGGCATCCTGTTCGACACAAAACTTTCCTTCAAACCCCATGCCCAATCCTTAAAAACTAAAATCAAAAACAGGGCCCGGCATTTCCGATCACTAACTTTTAAAAAAGAAGGCATATCAACTAAAACAGCCACACATATATACACATCGATATGCCGGCCCTTGTTAGATTACGGTTCAATCCTCTTCACCCAACTCCGTCCATCCGTCCTACACCACATAGAAGTGGCAGAAAGATCATCCCTAAGAACCCTTACCAAACTCCGACACCCAAATAACCCACTCCATAACCCCTCCAACGACCTATTGTATGAAATTACCCAAATCACTCCAATATCCCAGCGTATATCCAGTCTTGCCAGTAAATTTGCGAATAATCCATCTAATCGATCCCTTCTAACCAAGTTTTGTATTCCCAGAAATCCAAATATCCCTTCTAAGTATCAACATCCTCCCCTCACAATTCATCAACTCATTTGTACGAATCACACTGACAGTTAAGCTAGCTAGCAAAGAACTTTTTTGTTATATTAAATTAAATTCAGACAGGGCAGAAAGACCACTGGTCTATAGCCCAGACGGACTAACACCACATTAATTGTCTTTGTTATGTATATATAAATGTAAAAATGTAATTGTCCGAATAAAGATCACTGTTATTATTATTATTTATCTACAAATGTTTAATTTTGACCATAAATCACAATTGAGAATTTCTTACTAAACAGTAAAAATCGTTCTTAAAACTCATCAAAATTAACTTTAAAACGATTGGACTTTTTTAAGCAAAAACAATTAATGAAGAGAAAAATGTGAATTTTACCATTCAGTGTAAAAACAATTAAACTTATAAATCAAAACTTTTCAAATAAAAAGTTACACGTTTCTTTAAAGGATTATATTGAAAATAGTCCGATTTTAACAGTACGCTTAAAAAGTTGTTGAAAAACACTTAATAGGTTTGTAGAAAAATACTCTTATGATAGTTATAAATATAGTTGTAGGTTAAAAAAAACATTTAAAGCCATAAAATAGCCAGTCAAAATTTACTTTGAAATAGTTAGAATTCATAAAAATTATTAAATCCCAGTTTTCTAAGCAAACGCGTTTATAAAGATAAAATCATAGTTCTTGAATGTTGTCGGCGTTAACTTGGTGGTACATTTTAATAAGATAATTAAAACACTTTAACTTTGTTTTACCACAAAAAATATTTATTGCTGTGACTATAGTTTCGAACATTCACTGTTCATTATCAAACATAAAGTACTTAAAAATAAGTTAACAGGTGTTATTTATATGCCTTCGAAAAGAGGAGAGTACATCAGGTCAGTCTGGTCATTAAGAAGGGAAAAACCGCGATTAATTTTGGCTTTATGAATTTCTAGCGCTTCCAGTAAATCCATTTTACGGCCTTTATCCGTAAAGTGGATTACTGAAAGTACATCCTTGCCGAAAGTGTGATTATTTTCTATTAAATGATTAGCAAAAGTTGAGTTGTTATGTTTTAATCGAAATGCTCGTTCGTGTTCTTTTAGTCGTGTTTCAAAATTACGACCAGACTGACCGATGTAAATTCCTTTACATGATTCACAAGTTAATCTATAAATGCCGGATTTTTTCATAATGTCTATTTTAGTTTTAGGGTTAAAAATTATGTTTGAAATTTTATTATTACATTTAAATGCTACTTTTACGTTACATTTTTCCAATATATTTTTGATCTTGAGGCTAATCATTCCAAAATACGTTAAACATTGAAACCGCTTATTGTCTTCTGAATTTTGTGGTGTATATATATATTTTTGAACTTGTTTCAATTTGTGTTTTTTTTAATAATTGATCAATTAAAGTAGGCGAGTAACCATTGTTTTCGGCCATTTGTTTTATAATTCTCATTTCTTTGAGAAATGATTCGGGGCTTAAAGGTAACTTGAGAGCTCTATTAATTAAGAAATTAAATGATGCTATTTTATGTTTAAAGGGATGTCGGGAATTATTAGGAATTATAGTGTCAGTAAAGGTAGGTTTTCTAAAGATGTCGAATTTAAAAGTATTATTAAGTTTAGAGATGGATAGATCTAAAAAATTTATGGTGTTGTTAGTTTCTGTTTCTACAGTAAAGTTAATTGATGGATGCAGAGAGTTGAGAAAATTAAGGAAATTGGAAATTTGTCTATCAGTACCTACGAAGCATGCTAATATATCATCTACATATCTATACCACCACCTTATGTGTTTTTTACCTAACGGAGAATTGAGGATAATATTAGTTAAGTGTTCCATAAAGATTTCTGCTAATAGGGGACTAAGGGGTGAGCCCATTGCTAGGCCTTCTTTTTGTAAGTAAAATTTATTGTTAAAGGAAAAGTAATTGTGTGTTAGTATGGTTTCTAAAATATTTAAAAATTCTATTTTGACTGTGGGATTAACGTTATTTTTATCAAGGTGTTGAATAATTAATTCTATACAATCTTTAGGGGGAATGTTAGCAAACATATTAGCTACGTCGAAGGATACTAGTTTAGAATTGGGGTCAAGTGTGTTATTATTGAGGTTAGTAATTAGTTCAGATGTGTTTTTAATAGAATGGGGGTCTGAAAAATTGGTGAGAGATTTAAAGATGGAAGCTAATTCAAAAGATAGAGTTTTGGCAGGTGTGTTGGAATAGGAAACAACAGGGCGAATTGGTTGGTTTTCTTTATGGATCTTAATGAAGCCGTATAGTCTAGGAGCTGTGGGGTTCATAGGAAGAAGATGTGATTTGTTTTGCTTGGGGAATAATGGATTATCTATTGTAATGAGGGATTTTAATTTTGTTTGTAAATTGAAAGTGGGGTCCTTTTTAATTTCAAGTACATTTGAGGAATTAATAAAATCTTGAATTTTTTGTTCGTAGTCTATTCTATTTAATATTACTGTCGAGTTACCTTTATCCGCTTTTGTAATTATGAGATTATTATTTTTAATTTTTTGCTTTAATGATTTAAAAGTCCTTTGATCTGTGTTTGACACTGAAGGTGTATTTTTAATTAATTGGGAAATTTTGTTTTTTTGAAAAATGGTGGCATTTGAATGTTTTAGAGCCAATTCAGACTCGACAATAAGGGTTTCTTTGAAAAATGGATCGTTAATATGCGGTGAAAATTTTGGACCAGAACTTAACATTGCTGTTTCGTCTTTGTTAAATGTGATGTTAGTGTTATTGATTATTCTTGGATGAAACGTTGTGGGGCTTGTTGGAGTTCTTACTTTGGTGTGTTGTTGTTGTTCTAAGTTCTTCAATTCAAAATTATACACACAGAACTGGCCCATCATCTCCACCCGGTAGAATTCGACCTCCTTCAAGATTACGTCCGACAAAAAGTAAGCCGCCTCCGGTTCCAAAAGATGACCGCCCAGAAAAAGAAATTGACATTCTTAATTAATAGAGCTCTCAAGTTACCTTTAAGCCCCGAATCATTTCTCAAAGAAATGAGAATTATAAAACAAATGGCCGAAAACAATGGTTACTCGCCTACTTTAATTGATCAATTATTAAAAAAACACAAATTGAAACAAGTTCAAAAATATATATATACACCACAAAATTCAGAAGACAATAAGCGGTTTCAATGTTTAACGTATTTTGGAATGATTAGCCTCAAGATCAAAAATATATTGGAAAAATGTAACGTAAAAGTAGCATTTAAATGTAATAATAAAATTTCAAACATAATTTTTAACCCTAAAACTAAAATAGACATTATGAAAAAATCCGGCATTTATAGATTAACTTGTGAATCATGTAAAGGAATTTACATCGGTCAGTCTGGTCGTAATTTTGAAACACGACTAAAAGAACACGAACGAGCTTTTCGATTAAAACATAACAACTCAACTTTTGCTAATCATTTAATAGAAAATAATCACACTTTCGGCAAGGATGTACTTTCAGTAATCC
>CAXAKX010001308.1:7500-11777 GCA_963969525.1 Ontholestes murinus | reverse complement strand
GTCGTCGCCCGTTGCCGTGTGTCGTCGCCCGCCGTTGTTCGTCGTTCGTCTCTCCGGTTCGTCGTCGTTTTATATTAAATACATCGAACTGTCCAGACACGTGAGGCCGTGATTTTATTTTCAACAGACGATGATGATATTTTATGTGTTTTAATATGATGGGGAACGATTATATGAGGCACACCGAACACGCAAAACCACACACATCTTCTTATTATATATTATATATAATACTAGAGAAGTAGCAGCTTGGTGAACACACTGAGACCTCGCGTTCCCCCACAAGAGATAAAAACTAAAAACACGCCGGCCGACTTATTACACGTAACGTATATAATGGCATTACACTACACTGGTTGTTGTGTCGTCGCCCGTTGCCGTGTGTCGTCGCCCGCCGTTGTTCGTCGTTCGTCTCTCCGTCCGTCGCATAGGGCAAAAATTTGTTAAAAATTTTATTTTACCCATGCGACGGTTTATTAAAGCCAAAAGGATATTTATTTCGGCGTTTCTTTGCGATATATATACATATACTGCTCGCCTGGTCGTTCTTTTTCAATCTTCCACTTTTCACCCGAACGACCTGCACCACCCATATAGCTGTTTGATGCATATTTGTACAGAATAACGGCGAGAAATTAAATTTTTATTTTTCCACCTAGCGCTGCCCGAAAATATCATTTGTGTGTGAAACAAGACGAAACGAAGCGTAATACTCGACTTTATTTGCGTAAATCGAAAATTCGCTCATCGCACCGTGCACCACCATATATATGTCTCTCGCACACAGGTACCGAATAACGCTTTCGGCATCGTGCGCACCGACCGACCGCCGCATTTAAGTTTTTCGCACGCCCGTACCGAATAACGCTTTTAGCATCGTGCGCGCCGACCGACCGACCGACCGACCGACCGCCTCATATATATGTTTCTCGTACATAGGTATCGAATAACGGCAGAAATTATTTTTATTTTATTAAAATAAAATTTTCGTTAATTCGCTTACTCGATACGAAAGGACACATCGGCGAGTGGAAATAAAGCGGACCGAAGTTAAAACGTTCGACATTAGGTTTTTCGCACACCGGTACCGAATAACGCTTTCGACCTGCACCGCCCATACAGCTGTTTGATGCATATTTGTACAGAATAACGGCGAGAAATTTTATTTTTATTTTTCCACTTAGCACTGCCCGAAAATATCATTTGTGTGTGAAACAAGACGAAACGAAGCGTAATACTCGACTTTATTTGCGTAAAATGAAAATTCGCTCATCGCACCGTGCACCACCATATATATATGTCTCTCGCACACAGGTACCGAATAACGCTCTCGGCATCGTGCACACCGACCGACCGCCGCATATAAGTTTTTCGCCCGCCCGTACCGAATAACGCTTTTAGCATCGTGCACACCGACCGACCGCCTCATATATATGTTTTTCGTACACAGGTACCGAATAACGGCAGAAATTATTTTTATTATATTAAAATAAAATTTTCGTCAATTCGCTTATTCGCACCGACCGACCGCCTAATATATATGTTTTTCGTACACAGGTACCGAATAACGGCAGAAATTATTTTTATTTTAATAAAATAAAATTTTCGTCAATTCGCTTATTCGCACCGACCGACCGCCTCATATATATGTTTTTCGTACACAGGTACCGAATAACGGCAGAAATTATTTTTATTTTAATAAAATAAAATTTTCGTCAATTCGCTTATTCGCACCGACCGACCGCCTCATATATATGTTTTTCGTACACAGGTACCGAATAACGGCAGAAATTATTTTTATTTTAATAAAATAAAATTTTCGTTAATTCGCTTACACGATGCGAAAGGACAGATCGGCGAGTGGAAATAAAGCGGACCGAAGTGAAAACGTTCGACTTTAGGTTTTTCGCACACAGGTACCGAATAACGCTTTTAGCATCGTGCACACCGACCGACCGCCGCGTACAATTATTTCGCACGCCCGTACCGAATAACGCTTTTGGCATCGTGCACACCGACCGACCGCCTCACATATATATTTTTCGTACATAGGTACCGAATAACGGCAGAAATTATTTTTATTTTAATAAAATAAAATTTTCGTCAATTCGCTTATTCGCACCGACCGACCGCCTCATATATATGTTTTTCGTACACAGGTACCGAATAACGGCAGAAATTATTTTTATTTTCATAAAATAAAATTTTCGTTAATTCGCTTACACGATGCGAAAGGACAGATCGGCGAGTGGAAATAAAGCGGACCGAAGTGAAAACGTTCGACTTTAGGTTTTTCGCACACAGGTACCGAATAACGCTTTTAGCATCGTGCACACCGACCGACCGCCGCGTACAATTATTTCGCACGCCCGTACCGAATAACGCTTTTGGCATCGTGCACACCGACCGACCGCCTCACATATATATTTTTCGTACATAGGTACGGAATAACGGCAGAAATTATTTTTATTTTATTAAAATAAAATTTTCGTCAATTCGCTTATTCGCACCGACCGACCGCCTCATATATATGTTTTTCGTACACAGGTACCGAATAACGGCAGAAATTATTTTTATTATATTAAAATAAAATTTTCGTCAATTCGCTTATTCGCACCGACCGACCGCCTCATATATATGTTTTTCGTACACAGGTACCGAATAACGGCAGAAATTATTTTTATTTTAATAAAATAAAATTTTCGTTAATTCGCTTACGCGATGCGAAAGGACAGATCGGCGAGTGGAAATAAAGCGGACCGAAGTGAAAACGTTCGACTTTAGGTTTTTCGCACACAGGTACCGAATAACGCTTTTAGCATCGTGCACACCGACCGACCGCCGCGTACAATTATTTCGCACGCCCGTACCGAATAACGCTTTTGGCATCGTGCACACCGACCGACCGCCTCACATATATATTTTTCGTACATAGGTACGGAATAACGGCAGAAGTTATTTTTATTTTATTAAAATAAAATTTTCGTTAATTCGCTTACGCGATTCGAAAGGACAGATCGGCGAGTGGAAATAAAGCGGACCGAAGTGAAAACGTTCGACTTTAGGTTTTTCGCACACAGGTACCGAATAACGCTTTTAGCATCGTGCACACCGACCGACCGCCGCGTACAATTATTTCGCACGCCCGTACCGAATAACGCTTTTGGCATCGTGCACACCGACCGACCGCCTCACATATATATTTTTCGTACATAGGTACGGAATAACGGCAGAAATTATTTTTATTTTATTAAAATAAAATTTTCGTTAATTCGCTTACGCGATGCGAAAGGACAGATCGGCGAGTGGAAATAAAGCGGACCGAAGTCAAAACGTTCGACTTTAGGTTTTTCGCACACAGGTACCGAATAACGCTTTTAGCATCGTGCACACCGACCGACCGCCGCGTACAATTATTTCGCACGCCCGTACCGAATAACGCTTTTGGCATCGTGCACACCGACCGACCGCCTCACATATATATTTTTCGTACATAGGTACGGAATAACGGCAGAAATTATTTTTATTTTATTAAAATAAAATTTTCGTTAATTCGCTTACGCGATGCGAAAGGACAGATCGGCGAGTGGAAATAAAGCGGACCGAAGTGAAAACGTTCGACTTTAGGTTTTTCGCACACAGGTACCGAATAACGCTTTTAGCATCGTGCACACCGACCGACCGCCGCGTACAATTATTTCGCACGCCCGTACCGAATAACGCTTTTGGCATCGTGCACACCGACCGACCGCCTCACATATATATTTTTCGTACATAGGTACGGAATAACGGCAGAAATTATTTTTATTTTATTAAAATAAAATTTTCGTTAATTCGCTTACGCGATGCGAAAGGACAGATCGGCGAGTGGAAATAAAGCGGACCGAAGTCAAAACGTTCGACTTTAGGTTTTTCGCACACAGGTACCGAGTAACGCTTTTAGCATCGTGCACACCGACCGACCGCCGCGTACAATTATTTCGCACGCCCGTACCGAATAACGCTTTTGGCATCGTGCACACCGACCGACCGCCTCACATATATATTTTTCGTACACATGTACAGAATAACGGCAGAAATTATTTTTATTTTATTAAAATAAAATTTTCGTTAATTCGCTTACGCGATACGAAAGGACACATCGACGAGCGGAAATAAATGTGAACCGTGGTAAAAATTTCGTAATTATTTCGTGTCGATCGAAATTTCGCTTTTCGCACCGTGCACACCGACCGACCGCCACACCGGTACAGAATGACTGTCGAAATTTCTTTTAT
>CAXAKX010001308.1:0-2500 GCA_963969525.1 Ontholestes murinus | reverse complement strand
TGCTTACCAAAAGTGGCCCACTTGGCACTCTGATCCGATCTCGCGGCTTCATCGTTTGAGCAAGCCGGAGATCTCACCCATTTAAAGTTTGAGAATAGGTTGAGGTCGTTTCGACCCCAATGCCTCTAATCATTCGCTTTACCGGATGAGACTCGCTCACCGGAGCGCCAGCTATCCTGAGGGAAACTTCGGAGGGAACCAGCTACTAGATAGTTCGATTGGTCTTTCGCCCCTATACCCAGTTCCGACGATCGATTTGCACGTCAGAATCGCTACGGACCTCCATCAGGGTTTCCCCTGACTTCGTCCTGACCAGGCATAGTTCACCATCTTTCGGGTCCCAGCATGTACGCTCTTGGTGCGCCTCAGCTCGCAATGAGCACGAGACGCCCCGGGAGTGCAGCGCGGGATCGTAGTCCCGCACGTCTTCCCTAGGCACGCGCTAGGCACGGCCTTCACTTTCATTACGCCTTTAGGTTTCGCTAAGTCCCAATGACTCGCGAACATGCTAGACTCCTTGGTCCGTGTTTCAAGACGGGTCCTGAAAGTACCCAAAGCTAAAGCGTCGCCGACGGGCGTATAAACGGAGTCTGTCCGAGGACACCGTCGCCAGCAGTCGAACGGGTCCGGCGGAGTCGAGGCACGAGTCCCCAGACGCCCACCAGATATCCGCAAGCACTTGCGACGGGCCGGACGCGAATTAAGTATCGCGGCCCCGCGCCACTGCTATACCGTCGGGCGAGCAGGCCGGGAGACGGGGGTCCGAACGGAAACGGCCCGAAGGCGCCACTCGGTCTCCACCCCGATCCTTAGGCCTGCACCCAACGGGTCGCGACGTCCTACTAGGGGAGAAGTGCACGAGTTCGTCACCCCGAAAACAGAGAGAGGACGGAGCGATCGTCGGACCGAGGTCCGTGACCGTCTCACAAGCGCCCAACACTCCAGAGCAGACGAGACACGCTGAATCTCCCCATTCGACCTTTCGGGTTTCTCAGGTTTACCCCTGAACGGTTTCACGTACTATTGAACTCTCTCTTCAAAGTTCTTTTCAACTTTCCCTCACGGTACTTGTTCGCTATCGGTCTCGTGGTTATATTTAGCCTTAGATGGAGTTTACCACCCACTTAGGGCTGCACTCTCAAGCAACCCGACTCTGAGGAGAGATCCTCCCGCTGTCGACGGCGATCGCTACGGGCCTGGCACCCTCTATGGGTAGTGGCCCCGTTCAAGAAGGACTTGGACGCACCGTACGACCTCGGGATGACGGATCCTCCCTAACACCACATTTCCCGGCGACAACGCGTAAGACGGCCGCGGGATTCGGTGCTGGGCTTTTCCCTGTTCGCTCGCCGCTACTAAGGGAATCCTGGTTAGTTTCTTTTCCACCGCTTAGTAATATGCTTAAATTCAGCGGGTACTCCCACCTGCTCTGAGGTCTGAATCAAATATATGTGTATATATATTATGTTAAGAGAGTGTGCGGTGCGGAACGCTCAAACGCGTAAACACACGGTGTACACGCACGGCCAGACGTCCTCAGAATTTCATATACATATATAATATATATATTTTTTCTAGGAAACGACGACCGGTGTTCTCCGCGGACGAACTTGACGACCGTCACATCGCCTCATCTCGAGTGTCTCGAGACGTCGACGACGACGACGATCATCTCGTCTGTACGCCGGTAAGGACGACCTCACCTCTCTCTAGCGTGTGTTAACGCAAGCGAAAACACGGTTCGTTCGTTCGTTTAGTCAAACGACAGTTTTTGATTTAAGAGGACGGATCTTTCGTCGAGACGAAAAACAGCGAACCTCCAATTTGGTCCCGACGTTCCCCACAAACGCACATCACACACACCACGAGCGTTTTTCAGCGCGAAAGTGCCACGGACAGTGCGTTAGAGAACCGGACAGTCTTGGAAATAGAAACGACCCTCAGCCAGGAATGGTCCAGGAACAGTATCCAAGGACCGCAATGTGCGTTCGAAATGTCGATGTTCATGTATCCTGCAGTTCACAATAAGACGCGCAATTAGCTGCGTTCTTCATCGACCCACGAGCCAAGTGATTCACCGTTCAGGGTAGTGTACTAGAGCGTTTTGAGAAACGAGTCAGAGGCGAACCTCCGATCTTGTATTCTACAACACTTGGTGACTGACATTATTAATAATGTGTGTGAAATGTGTGCGTGCACGTTCACCCACTGTCGACAAAATTTTCGCAACGGACAGTTTTCGAGGAGGCGCCGGGCCATACACCTACTACTACTACTAGTGGTGGTGTGTGACTAGCGGCCAGAGTCGTGTATTCCTTGGAATCGTCGTCTCGAATCGCCGAACAAGCGTGCGTTCGTGAGTACACCACTGGCACAGGACCGCCCCGCGCTCTCGGCGCGGTTGGTTATTACACCGGCGATGACCAAGTGTGCGCGCGTGTTTGTGTACAACACTCACCGCTTGTGTCCGGGCGAACGGTACCACTGATACCGGACCACG
>CAXAKX010001307.1:0-14724 GCA_963969525.1 Ontholestes murinus | reverse complement strand
GCACTCATTGTTAAAATAGATATGGTTAGAACACTTCATCATTTTTGATTTAGTTTTTCGATATAACGTAGCTAATTTCACATCACTTGTGTTTTTAATATAATTGATACTTGTTGCGCTACTCTCTTGATGGAACCAAATTTGGTGAAGTAAGACACTTGTTATGTTCCATAGAGTTATTATCAGTTAACTGACACGTGTTTCGATTGTTACCAATCATTTTCAAAGTTTAAACTAAATCAAAATAAGAAGTGACAAGGTATATATACAAATTTCTCTATTATGTGAAGCAGGTAATTACGGTATTATTGCAGTGTGTAAAGCAACAAAATTTTGGCTTGAATTAGAAAACAGAAAATGGTACACCAGACGTTTCCATTTAGGTGAACACCTCAAAGTTATGCACATTGAACTTACCACAAGATTGGACAACATAACATTGGACTGTTTTCTATCAGATACAAATGAGAGCATCAATTTAATCACACATAAGCATTATATGACACAAAAGAAGAAATTAAGTGCCCTGAGACGCTTAAGTAAACCACAACTACCTACAATCAATAATATATTACACTCCTTTTATCCGCGGGTGAAGATTTTTTCCATCACTGAATTCGACCAGGAGGAGATACTCTTATTGGAAAAGGGCCTTAAATACTCACCTGCCCCATCAGCACTTAATCGCCATTTTGAAGAACTAGCAATTGGTACTGAGATCGCTTTAAATAGGGCTGGCGTGGTAAATGCAATAGACAAACTACCATTTTCGAATACCTTAATTAATGACTATAAAAAAATGAAAGTGTTTAATAACACGCGGAATAAAGACGAGAAGATTATAAAACAAATACAGAAAAAGTGTAGAGATAATGATCTTATAATCTGTAAAGCTGATAAAGGTAACACTATTACAATCTTACCAAAAGTTGAATATATCTCGAAAGTAGAAGAACTATTAGCGGACGAAAAATTCAAATTAATAAAGAATGATCCCACCAACAAGTACCAAAAGGAATTCACAGCAATAATTAAACAATCTAGTATCATACCAGACGATTTAAAATACCAGTTAAAAGAGATGAATCCAAAAGCACCGGTTTTATATGGATTACCGAAAATACATAAGGATAACAACCCCGTTCGACCTGTAGTCTCATTTTGTCAAGCACCCACATATATGGTCTGTTCATACATTAATCGAGTTTTACCAGAACATATACCGTGTAGATCGAAGTTTTCAATCAAAAACTCAATAGAATTTGTCAACAAAACCAAAGATTTGAACATCAACAAAAAAGTAATATTAGTTTCGTTTGACGTTAAAAATCTTTTCACATCTATACCAGTTCCAGAACTCAAGAATATTTTATTTAAAGAATTCCGACAACATGCACCACGACAAACAGACCTATTGAAGCTCACCGATATCTGCCTAAATCAAAACTACTTCAGTTTTAATGACAAATTTTACACACAAGTAAATGGACTTCCCATGGGTTCTCCTACATCGCCACTGTTCGCCGAAATTTATATGAAGTCCTTTGAAGAAAAATTATTCAACACTAACTTGACCATAAAAAACAATATAATCTTTTGGTGCAGATATGTGGACGATATTTTTTGCATTTGGGGAGGATCGCAACGACAACTTGACTTATTCTTACAAGAACTAAATAGAATAAATAAAGATATCCAATTTACAATGGAAACGGAAGAGAAAGGAACAATTAACTTTTTGGATCTGACCATTTGTATCCAACAGAACAAATTACAATATTCCATTTTTAGAAAACCGACCACCACAGACACAATTATACCCATAGACTCACACAAATCAACACAAATCAAACATTCATCTCTTAATTCACACTTACATAGACTCATAATGATTCCGATGTCAACTACTTTAAAGAGCTCAACATAATATATGAAATAGCTATGAATAACGGTTATAGCAGACAACTGGTAAATAAACTTTTAAAAAAGAAGAACAGAAAAGTAAAAAGCCAACTATTATATAGTCCAACTTCAACAATAGTAGAACCAACTGTTTACGCAGCTATACCCTACACCAACAATACCAGTAATAAAATAAAAAAGCAGTTACTTCTACATAAGATAAAACCGATAATAGTTAACAAATCTAATTTAGCGGGGCGTTTAGTCAACAATAAAATTGGATCAAATAATAAATTAAAACATTCAGGTATTTACAAGATAGATTGTGTAAATTGTGACGGATACTATATAGGCCAAACAGGCCGAAATTTTGAAATCAGATTTCATGAACATAAAAAATCAATTAGAAACGGAAAAGCGGCGACAGGATTATCCGAGCACTGTATCAATACCGGACACCACATGGGGGAGATTACCCCAATCCAAATTTGCCGAAAAGGACGGAAACTTAATATGCTGGAGGATTTACACATTAAGAAAGCCATCAAGCGCGGGGATAATCTTCTTAACAACCAACAAGAATTAATGCGCACTAATAATACCGTAACTACCTGCTTCACATAATAGAGAAATTTGTATATATATACCTTGTCACTTCTTATTTTGATTTAGTTTAAACTTTGAAAATGATTGGTAACAATCGAAACACGTGTCAGTTAACTGATAATAAATCTATGGAACATAACAAGTGTCTTAGTTCACCAAATTTGCATATCTGGTTCCATCAAGAGAGTAGCGCAACAAGTATCAATTATATGGAGTACATTATTCGACAAATAAATAATGCCAATAAATTTTAACTCTAAAATAAATTTTCCAAATATTCGTTAGATTATCTACGCTGAGAAAAAAGACACAACTTGAATTGAAGCACTCTGATTATAATGATTAAATAAAATAAATTAAGTAATTAAAATACATTGTTTTTTGCATAAAGCTGCGACGTAAGAAAATACCACAAGAAATAGTCCAATGGGATCAAATCACATAATCTCGGTGGTCAGTTCACATCACTTCCATACCTTTAAATCACTTGTGCAAAATGTGGCATGAACTGTGCGGTAGGTAGCGCTGTCCGTTTGAAACTACATGTCAGGCCAAAAGAAGTTGGTAATCATCGACCTATAGCCCTCGGCGTTGACGGTAATGGCCTAGCGAAAGTCGTTCTCTAAGAAATATATATCGATGACGCCAGTGCACACCATACAGTATCTTTTTTGTAATGTATTTTATTTTGGATCTCATTTGGATAGGCATCGTCTAAAATTCGACAATTTTGTTTGTTAACGTACCCATTCATCCATAAATGGGTCTCATCGCTTAAGATGATTTTTTGAAGAAAATTAGGGTCTGCTTCCAACAGCTCCAGGTCCTAATCAGCGAAAACACTTCATTGTCTATGGTCATTTACCTTCAGCTGAATTTTGTAATGGTGCAGGCCTAAGCCATTACGGAAACATTGCCAAGTTGTGGTCTGCGAAATGTCGACTTCTTATGAGCGACGCGAAATTGACTGTCTCAGATTCTCCTGCATATTCTCACGGACAACGGCGATGTTTTCGGCAGACCTTACGTTTTGTCATCGTACGAGTTTTGGTTCATTGTTAACTGAACCAATGGACCCAAATTTATCCATCACACTGGCAAATATTTCTCTTAAAAAGACGATTATGGTTACCCATGTTGATAAAACAATTTTGCCCTTTGCATGTGTTGCTGAAGGGTGTATCTGTTCATTGTGATTTAAAAAAAAAAAACTGAATATGGCCCCTACCAACAATATGGCCCCTATCAACTGTCAAAGTTTGGAAATCTGTATTGGAAGACCCTTTATTATTAGTATTTTTTTCTATTTCCATTGACTCACGAATTATTTTTTGTTAACTGTCTGCAACAAGAATGGTAGTAAAGGAAATGTATTTTTTTTTTGTCATGTTATTGTATAATATTCTAGGAATAAAATTGTTTCGAAGTGACTTTGATATATTCGTCTCTGCGTATAGGCATACATTTGTTAGTTCCGCCGATGTAAACTATATTGCATTGCTTTATAGATTGGATTTATAATTGGTGGGAAAAATAATTTTCTTCGATTCACTGGCTTGTTTCTTGTTTAAAAAAATCAATTATCTGATAACTAATAATCTCTGAACTGCGCAGGGAGACAACCGTCGCTCGCAGAAAAATGATCTGGGCAAGGGCTAGGAGTCAAAACGTTGATTAGTACACAGATGGTCATAAGAAAACAAAGAGAGCACTACGCTGGGGGTTAGTCAGGAGTAAGGGGCTGTGTTGAAAGAGGCGTTCCGAGGAAGTGGAGAACAATCTATGAGAGAGGCCCTACCAAATCGTAACTCAAAAGATTGGGACCTCTGGCTTAGGAGTACTGGTACTAGGTGGAGTGAAAAGGATCATTATAGAACTTTTTCAACTCCACCAGCAAGAGAGTGACAGCGTGTTGACGACAACTTCGAAACTGACTTCATGTGAACGGAGAAGGAAGTGGTAGCGGCGGTAAAGAGGCTCTCGAGTAAGAAAGCCTCTGGACCTGTTGGGCTGCCGAATGAGTTTGTGAGGGTAGCGGCCCAGATGATCCCCTTGGAGATTATCAATGTAATGAACCTGTGACTAAGGGAGAGGGTCTTTCCGAAGATATGGAAGTAGGCCCGGCATCTTGAAATTCGCATTTCACATTGCCTTTCGCTGCACCTATGCGCTCACATTCTAGTACTATTACATTAATTAAAATGAGTGTTGCACCAAAAGCTGAAGATTTGCAGCGTTTCACGCTACTCACAAACAAAAATGAACCGCTGTGGAATCAACAGCAACTATGTCATGATTTAATTAAAGGCTTGCCGAATAATATAAATGTTTTTAAAATTCGTGCGGTCCGACTTCCAAGTGTAGGGGAAGAATTTAATAATATTTTTGATGAACTTACAATCTTATCTAGTGTTCATGTAAGTTTCTAAATTAACACCGTTAAATTAATTAAAACTTTTTAATGACATTCTATATTTTCTCGTTCAAGCGGAGGCAGACAAATATGTTTCGAACTCCGCATCTCCGGCTATAGTGTCGTCCACCGGTGAATTTCACGTGCATTTACCTAAAATTCAGATTGCCAAATTTGATGGGCACACAGAGAAATTTTCAGAATTCAAAGCGTTGTGGATAATTTAATTCACGTCACCGATTTACCCGATAATAAAAAAATCTCATATTTAATGAGTTACACGGAGGGTAACGCTTTGCATTTGATGCAAACAGTTACCTTATCTCCGGAAAATTATATTATTGCATATCAGCTATTAGTTAAGCGATACATAAATAAACGACTTATCGCAAATCACTATTTATCAATAATTTTTAATTTAAATCCTGTGAAATCTGATTCGTCTCAAGGTCTAAGAGAATTTGTCGCCACTCTATAGGCAAATAAAATCTCTTAAGATCAAAGATTTGGCTAATTATCTATTGTTAGAATTTTCACTTCGTTTGTTCGTTCGGGAAACTCGGAAAGATTTTGAACAACGATATTTGGATGATGATTTACCTACGTTCAATGATCTCATTCGGTTTTTACGTGATCATTGATCGTGGCTGATCTTATTTCAGTTACAACTTTCAGTCAAACTCCCGTTGTTACTGATCAACTTCAAAAACGAAAACGTCTTTCACTAGTAGTTCCAAATGTAGTTGCACAGCGTTGCATAAATTATTCAAATATTGTATGCTCACATTGCAAATCTAATCACAAATTAATAAGTTGTTCTTCATTTCTCGCAGCGACAACTAAAGCTAGATATGAAATTGTTAAATATAAAAAACGTTGTTATGGATGTATAAGGCCGCATTATGTATTCACTATTCTCATCAATTAATTGTTGTAAAATGTGTCTCAGTAAACGGCACAATACACTTTTACATTTTGATAACAACCAGTCGTCTGTTACCCAAGACGTTGTTGTTCAAAAAAATCGAATTACCCCATCATCGAAAATTCTGTTCAACTTTCCGTCACATTAGCTAACTCATGTGGCTCTATCGATGGTTTGACACCCATATTAGGCACTGTCCAGGCAAAAATATTAAGCTCCTCTGGTGAATGGCATTATTGTAGACTCGTTCTTGATTCCGAAAGACAGGTCAATTTCATTACTACTCCACTAGCTGATCGCTTAGGATTACCGCGTTCATATTGCCCATTCGATGTTAAAGGAGTTGGTCAGGTATCGCTAGGTGGCACTCAAGGTCTAGTGAATGGTAAATTAGCCTCTATGAAATAGCATGGCCATATAATACATTTTTCAGCGATATTTTTACCTCGCATCACAAAGAATTTGCCTACTGCATTAATAACTCCCAAAATTCGAGATAGATTCTCTTCATTGAATTTAGCGCATTCGACCTTTGACAAACTGGCATCCATAGATTTATTATTAGGCAGAGGTATTGTTCTTGATACAACTCCAAATTCGCCCTCGTATATCAAGGATAATTCTACTGTTGTTCTCACAACTCTCGGATGGATGATCATGGTAACTTTTCCAATTCTAATCCAAACCCAATGGTTCCATGTTCAATCATATCGAAACATCTTCATTGAATAACAGACTCAGGACATTTTGGGAGTGTGAAGAAATTTTGGTCGAAATACTATCACTCGAGATGAACAAGGTCGTTATATCACATAATTACCATTCAAAGATGGAACCTCTCCTAAATTGAGTGGCAATAGGGATATCGCTCTTAATCGTTTTTTGAAACTGGAAACTCGTTTTAAACGAGATAACATGTTGCCCTACATTCTCACACATCACAGCGTCACCAAAAGAAATGATGTCGGCACCAGTGTTCGTGTTGTCTTCAATCCTGCTGAGAGGGTTCAACACGGAATTAGCTTAAATAATACGCTTATGCTTGGACCTAAACTTCAGGCGGGCATCGGTCAATTAATTACTCGTTTTATACATTCACATATAGCAGTTACTTGTGATATTCCCTCCATGTTCCGAGAGATTTTGGTACATTTAGACGATCGCAAATATCAGCATATATTGTGGCGGTTTTTGCCTCAGGAATCCGTAACCGAATTGAAACATACACGAGTAATATTTGGAGCTTGTAGCCCTTTTTTAGTACAACGGACATTGCTAAAACTAGTTCAAGATGAAGGTGTTCGTTATACTCTCATTGCCGAAGCACTACGTTCATTCATTTGTATTGACGACAGTTAATAACTGGATCAAATTCTGTGAACGGAGCAGTCGAGGTGCGCAATGAGCTCATTTAACTTTTGAAACTAGGTAGATTTGAACTTGCAAAATGGACAAGTTTAATTAGCCATGTTATCCCAAATAATTTTTCGATATCGCAGGAACTTTCCATTGCTAGCTTGTCCACACTATAAGTGTTGGGATTATGCTGGAATCCTCAACATGATTATTATACAAACGCTGAAGAGGAAATTCTCACAAAACATGGAAAGACTCTATTTTCATATATCTAATCGTTGGGAAAATAGGAGTTGCTCGGCTAAAAACCTGGACGATTCCAAGATTGGAACTTGGAGCAGCATGTATGTTATCAAAATTAATGAAGACGGTAATTCCTTGCTTCTCTTCTATTAAGATAGACGTCCCAATCAGCTTTACGGATTCTACTATGGCACTTGCCTGGATTCGAACTCCTCCTTATCGTCTAAAAACATTCATCGCTAACCGGGTTGCACAGATCCACGAAAATTGTGCTTGTACTCATTGGAGACACGCACCAGGCTCAAAAAATCTTGCAGATCCTTCCAGTCGTGGCTTAAGTCCTTCTGAGCTATTAGATTGTAAGCTCTGGTGGAAAGTCTAATTGTCAATACAAACCATTAACGCAATGGCCAGCAGATAAAACAGAAATTCTCTCACCTTTTCCCGAATTAACTCTTCCCTCATATTTCGCTTCATTTGATTCAACACCATTTGTTGAACTATTTGATCGTGTTTCACGCGTAATTATTGGATCCCTTCAGCAGGTAATTTGATTAGGGAACGAATTTTCAGTTGCTTGATTTGCTGTCGGTTTAAGGCAGAGCTTATTTATCTACCTATGGCCGATCTACCCGTGTATCGTTTACAACCAAGTAAGTGTTTTAGTAATTCTGAACTAGATTTGGCCGGTGAATTTTAAATTAAATTTTATATATTTTTGCACTTTAACATGGATATTTATACGTGTTGCAATTCCTCTGGTGAAGCTCACATGTTTGTTATGTGTTGCATTTGCAAGAAAAAATATAAAACAACGTGCGTGGATATCACTAAGTCCGAGGCGCGGAAAATTAAGTGGTCTATCTTGGACCTGCAATAATTGCAAAGCTCTGGGCGACGATATTAATGGACTAAAGTCAGCGATAGTTGCTTTGCAGGAAGATCTTAAACTTTTAAAAGCAAATTTAAACCTAAACTCATCATCAATTGCATCGTCTACTCCTATAATTACTGAAAAGATTATACAAGAAGTAGCTCAGCGTGATAAGCGTAAGAGTAATATTATTATTTACGGACTCGCTGAAACAGTTTGTGATTCAAAAACACAGCAAATTCAGAGTGATAATAAAGTAACCTCCGCTTTGTTGTCTGTTTTAAATGTCCACGTTCCAGACCCAAATCCTTTTTGCCTTGGGAAATATGACCCCACTCGATCCCCTAGTAGCCGACCCATTAAATTGCGGCTTGGTAATGAGGAGTTAATTTTAAGACTGTCAATATTTCCCTTGATCGTACTCCTGCATAAATGGAGTTTTACCGTAATACGAAAAATGAATTAACCCAGAGAACTGCTGCAGGCGAACGAGGACTTAAGATTAAATATATTCGCGGGATACCCACTATTATTAACACTTCGGAAAACTGAACCGGCCCAACATTACCGACAATACCACACTCAATAACTACTACCAAAATACCTGGGGTCTTCGCACCAAAACACATGATCTCTACACTGCATCGCTTAATATAGACTTTGATATTATTGCTCTGACTGAAACTTGGCTGAATGATTTTATACTAGATAGTGAACTACTGCCATCAGACTTTCAAATATTCAGGTGCGATCGACAACGTGATGTCACTGGACGTACGTTAGGCGGAGGGGTTCTTGCTGCTGTCCCAGACCATATATTCTCCGAAGCACTTGATGTTACAGCCATTACAAACTTAGTTCCACTTGTGGATATAGTTGCATGCAAATGTATATTTAACAGATTTTTATTATTATTATATTTTTATTATTTATATTGGTGTTTACATTCCGCCTGATCTTTCGTCCGATTTATTTTCTGAACTATTTGAATTGTTGGAACTTTTTTTGCTTGACAAACAGGTTTTGCTCATAGGTGACTTTAACGTACCGCAATTTACCTCTTCTGCTACTACGCCATCCTCTTCACCTTAATTAAACTCTTTACTAAATTTTATTACCACATTAAAGTTAAAACAATGTAATACTGTTCCTAATAGTAATGGTAGATTACTCGATCTAGTTCTTACTAACATGTTTACCAATACTTTAGTTGAACGAGAATTGGTGCCTTTAGTTCCTGAAGATACTCATCACCCTTCACTAGTTATGCATTCTCAATGATTCTCATGTTCTAATTCTAATTCGGCACGATTACCAACGAACAACAACACATTTTATAACTTTCGTAAAGCAAATTATCCCAAACTATATAACTTACTACAGTCAGTTGACTGGTCTTTTCTTGAAACTTATACCGATGTAAATGTTGCGCTTAATGCATTCTACTCATTGATTTATGATTTACTCGATGAAACGGTTCCTTCACACGTTCGACGCAAATCCTCCTTTCCGCTGTGGTTTACGCGTGAAATTAAGAATACAATCAGCCTAAAGGACTATTATCGTCATAAGTGGAAGTCATCTAAATTACAACATTATTACCGTGAGTTCGACCGTCTCAGAATTGATCTTAAGATTAAAAGAAAACCGGCCTACACGACTTATTTAGCAAAAATTGAACAAGGAATGAAAAATAATCAAAAGTCACTTTGGAATTTTATACATGCTAAAAATAGCACTACAAGTATTCCCTCTCAATTGTGCAATGGTAATATAACACTCAATAAACCTGAAGAAATTGTAAATTCATTTGCTGATGCCTTCCGCAATGTTTATTCCCCTTTATCAAATGCAACCTTTAATGAACCATCTGCATATATTATTCTCTTTGATTTTACTCCTTTCAACGAGAGTATTAATAAGCTCAAAAATAACAACACTGCTGGTGATGATCAATTACCCAGTTTTTTCATTAAAGATTGTAAATACATATTTGTTAAACCTCTATTAACTATTATCAATTTGGCAGTTCTTACTCAGACATTTCCGCAAATGTGGAACTGTGCGCCTCTGAGCCCTGTACACAAAAAGGGTGACAAAACCAATCAATCAGCAATTACCGACCAAT
This sequence comes from Ontholestes murinus, assembly GCA_963969525.1. Classification (NCBI taxonomy): domain Eukaryota; kingdom Metazoa; phylum Arthropoda; class Insecta; order Coleoptera; family Staphylinidae; genus Ontholestes; species Ontholestes murinus. Next base: position 4,277 of record CAXAKX010001307.1, on the reverse strand, counting down.
TGCTATTCTCTCAAACTTTTCTAAAGTTTTCGAACAAATGTTGTACACTTTCTTATATGGTCATATAAGAACTTTAATTTCGCCATGCCAACATGGTTTTATGAAGGGTAGGTCTACAGTTACCAACCTTGCAATCATCACTCAACATATAAGTGATTCCATTGAAAATCGAACTCAAATGTACGTAACCTATACCGATTTTTCTCGTGCTTTTGATTGTATTGACCACACTATCTTGCTGAATAAACTTGCGGAATTTGGTCTCAGCACTGATACTATTAATTTTTTTCGTTCTTACTTATATGGTCGAACTAACTATGTACACTATAATGGTTATAAGTCTTATACATTTACTTCATTGTCTGGGGTACCTCAGGGCTCTAACCTTGGTCCGCTTTTATTCATCATGTTTATTAACGATCTAACTTCCTCTTTGTCTTGCCACGTTTTAACTTATGCGGATGACTTGAAAATTTTCTCAAATGTTTGTAATTTGCAAGACTCACTGAAGCTGCAAGATAATCTTGATCTCATTTCTAGGTGGTGTACTAATAATAAATTGATCTTTAATATCAATAAATGTGCTACTGTCATATACTCACGTGTTTCGCGCGTAAATTTCAGCTACAATATCAATGGTTATCCCCTACAACGGCTTACAGAGATCAGAGATTTGGGCGTACTCTTTGACTCTCAGATAACTTTTGTTAAACACATAAATGTTTTATTTTTAGAATACGCTTCGTCAATTTGGTACCTCCCCTTTATGTATTTATCACTACTAATTGAAAGGATACAACGTCGCTTCCTAAAATATCTGAGTTTCAAGGAGGACAAAACTTTCCCTGAAAGAGGTATAGAATATGAGCAGCTACTCCATCGTCATCTTCTGAACTCTCTTTCTAGTCGCAGAGATGGAAACTGTACTTCACTGATGTACAAATTAATTCACAATGACATTGATTGCGCAGATCTTTTATCAATGGGGAAGTTTTCCGTTCCTAGGCTTACCTCGCGGCACACAAACCCTACATCCCCACATCGAGGTCCGTTACTTTGTCCAAGTCGCCGATCCATCATATGAATAGAAATGCTAATACCGAGTTTCACGATATCTTTGTCTAATATAATATATATATATATATATATATATATATATATATATATACATATATATATATATCTAATTTATAGACATTTAATTGCCTTTATTTCTTCCTCCTTCTTCTTCCCATTTTTATACATGTATGATTAGTTATTATTTATTATTATCTTAACGAATTAAATGTTTACTTTTTTACTTTTGTACTTAATGTTGCCCTGTAATTGGTTTATATGTTGGGCAAATAAAATTTATTATTATTATTATTAAAGCCTCATTACTGAGAACAACGCGCTGCGTTAAAGTATATATGGCTCTCTTTGTATGCATGGTTACAAAAGCTCTCCATTTAGAAGTGGTCACGAATCTTTCAAACCATGGATGTCTTGCTGCCTTTGATCGTTTTATTTCTTGACGAGAATTACCTACCTGTATATATTCAGACCATGGTCGAAAGGGGAAGCAAGGGAAATATCTCAAATAACAAAATTTCTGGATACGTCAAACGAACAAATTTCGCATTATCTCCCTTCTCGCAACATTTCGGTGGGTTTTGGGAGGCCGGAGTTAAGTCCGTCAAGCATCACTTTAAACGTATCATCTACGCGCAATTATTAACTTTAGAAGAATTCCAACCCGTGCTTACTCTCACTCTAAACTCTCGTCCTCTATGTTTTATATCATATTCGGCTGATGACGATGCCTAATAAGATATATATTTAGAGATTACGTAGCAGTAGCAACGCTAACAAGCAGTACTTCGTCAAATTTTATAAAAAAATGAATTATATTAAACAAAAGCAACCTATCTGCCGCCCTGCTTAATAAACTTTTTAAAAACTTAAAACGTAAGTTAAATTAACTCAATTTAATTAATTAAATTCAATATGTTATATTATGAATTAGTCTTTTTTAATGGAAACTACAATAAAATAAAATTAATTCAATAACTTTTGAGAGGACACAAAATTATATCACATCTTTTAAAATACTATATATTTATTAAAATTTTATGCTAACCATTACAATAAATGAACTGGCAAATATAATAATAGCAAAAAGTGTTTTAATAATTCAAAGTATTTAAGACAACTTTCATAATCATCAGATGTAGTATTATGAATTTTCCAAATATCACTCATTATTGTGATGCAGAATATTATATATTAGAACTAAGAGTTAGTAAGATTTTTTGTATTATTTACTTTTTTCACATATACATTTATCATCTTTACAAATGGGATCCCATTTTACGCTGTGGCAGCTTAGTAAACGAAAACCATTTGAAGCTGACTTATCACATCTGTAATAATACCCAGTTGGGGCTCTACGGCATGGATATTTATCAGCAAATCCATCCTTGCAATTAAGAAGCACTAAAAAGACACGTTGATAAATTAATCATATTCAGACAACAACAGATACATTGCTTACATGGATTACCGCAAACTGGCTGAGGTTCAGGTTCAGGTTCAGTTTCAGTTACAGTTTCAGTTACAGTTTCAGTTACAGTTTCAGTTACAGTTTCAGTTACAGTTTCATTTTCAGTTTCAGTTTCAGGTTCAGTTTTAGTTTCAGGTTCAGGTTCAGGTAAAGAAGTTGGTCCTAAAATAGAATATAAACAATAAAAATCAAACGTGTTAATTAGATAAATATACCCTTCATTACGTTTTAGATATTATAATAAGAATTGTGAAATAAAATAAAATATGAAAATAGTATATTGTTCAACGAGTGACGAAAGTAACATTTTTTTAAGCGAGAGAACAGTTTACCAAACGAGGCGAAGCCGAGTTTGGTAATGTTCGCGAGCTTAAAAAAATGCTTTCGACGAGTTAAACACTATACTTTTTCTACTACCTTACCTATGATACTAACAAACTTTTATTATTATATAAACAGTTTATTTTGAATTAAAAATTACAATACTACAGATCATATTTAAATTACTTATGATTTAAATATCAAATTTTTCAACAATTTTGCAAAATATGCTAACAGCATGAATTTACGCGATTATCCATGAATTTTGCATATATTTCTTCATACCTCTTTTTCGATTTTTCTGATAATAAATCCACATAGGTTTCCTCAGCTTGATTTACTATTTCTGGTGGAGTATTGGGAAGATCTAAATCACTTTCTGAATCAGAAATCATGATATGATGAAGTTACGAACAGCACAAATTCAAAAACTGACGTTTAATATTGACACGATATAGTGACAGTAGGTAACTAGACGGAGGTGAAAATTTGTAGGTAACTTTCGTCCCTAGTGACGAAAGTTAGCGTTATGGGATTTTCTCTCACTAGTGACGGAACTCAAATTTTCGCTGGAGTATTCGGTGGCGAAAAATGACTTTTTATAAAGGGTAGTAGAAAAAAACATTTTTATTATAATGAAAATGATGGTAGCGACCGTTACTATGTAGTAGTTCATTTTAAAAAAGGTTAAATGAAAATAATTTTTAAGTTTTTATACCACTATTTATTGTATAATATACACAAACAAAGTTTACAATATATTATCAATTTTGACACAACTATAGTTTCGACCTTTGCAGGTCATTATCAAGTGTTGAATGAAGAAGAATACAGGGTGTTAACAATTTATAGGTGAGGTATGAATTTTTAATGAACCTAATTAGGACTGAGATTTATTACAATGGATTAACTAAATATGCCGATCGGATTAAGGTGCGGTGTTTTCAGAAGAGGTACATGTCATTATAAGAGCTTAAATAATGGCGAAGAAATTAAATCCGTCTGCTCATTAAGCAGATTAGAATTAATGTTCTTGCTTTGGCGGTATATCTCTAATGACTCCAAAAGATTAAGCCTTTGGCCTTTATTGCAAAAATGTAAAAGTTTTAAATTATCCATATGTGGAAATGAATGATTACACTCTAAGAAATGATTTGAAAAAGAACTAGTTGTATGTCTAAGTCTGAATGCTCATGCTGAAAAGAGATACAATGAACATTAGAGAGCATTCAGACTTAGACATACAACTAGTTCTTTTTCAAATCATTTCTTAGAGTGTAATCATTCATTTCCACATATGGATAATTTAAAACTTTTACATTTTTGCAATAAAGGCCAAAGGCTTAATCTTTTGGAGTCATTAGAGATATACCGCCAAAGCAAGAACATTAATTCTAATCTGCTTAATGAG
>CAXAKX010001306.1:0-10203 GCA_963969525.1 Ontholestes murinus | reverse complement strand
CTGCGATAATATGAGGACGCCGATGTCTCGCGTCCTCAGCCAGGTCATTCAGTAAGTCTTCGAACTCGCTCTGAGTGGAACTCGGCGGGGCATAGACGCTATATACGTAAATGTCCCGCACTCGCACCCAGGTGAATCCGGCTCTTGGCGTACGCGGTTCTTCCTCGATAAAGGTATTGCACGCCCAGATGGCAGCGAGGCTAGTGGCGTCAGAAATCCAAGCCTGCGACCCCCGCATGTCCCTATACTGCTCCGATAGAATGGCCACGTTAATGTCCAGGTCCCCGTCGGGTGGTCCCTCTTGCCCTCGCAGAGTACGCACCGGGCCTCCGCGCTATTGCATGCCTCACGCACGTGGCCTGCATCGGAGACAGCACTTGGACATGTCCGTCCCTTTGCAGTCGCGGGCCAGGTGCCCAAAGGCCCAGCACCGGTAGCACTTCCTGACGTCGACTTTTCCCCTGACGCGGCATTTAGCCCAGCCAATTCGCACGCGGCTGTTCGCCACTGCCCTCCTTGCCAGGTCTGTAGGTAATCAAACCACCGCAGTCTGCCTGTTTCCGTACGCCTTCCGAATGTACTTGACTGCTGTTGCTCCCACGTCTACTCCCAACTCCTTGCCGAGGGCTACGCAGACTTCCGCCGCCGTTGTCAGCTCGTCTAGGTCACAAATCTCAAGGGTCGACTCGTCAGTCCGGGTCTCCACACTCGCTAGCTCGCCAAGCTGCCGGGTTATAGCGCCGGACACGTTGGAGACTGACGCGGACTTTCCCAATTCCAGCAACAAGTTTCCGGCCGCATTCCTCCTGACCTTATTGATGCTATCTCCTACGTCCTTCAGGGAGGGGTCGCTTTTCATTTGCCGCAATATGTCCGCGTAGGAGGGGCCTCCTTCCTTAGCCTTCACGATGACGACGTCCGGACGAGGAGGCCTAGGCTTCGGGGCTCTTGGTTTACGCTTCGTAACCACCATTCCATCGATGCGGACTGTTCACTCGGTGTTGCAACGGATTTAGCCGAAGTAGGCGGGGTTCCTATTTGCAGTCCTCTCTTCCCTTGGGGGTGTCAGTGTCGTGTGCAATGAACGGCTCGGGTACGTGGGGTCGCTACTCCCAAATGGCTGTACACGTCAACCACCCCTGCGAGAGAATTACTTCACCTGGGACCAAAATATAATAATTTAACATAACATATCTATTTGGATTACATAAAATATACAAAAGTTTACAGTTAAGCCAGAATTAGTCTTCGAAGTCCCAAAAATTATTATTAATTTTGTTTATAATAATTGAACGCTATATTCGATCAAGTTAAATTTTGGTATGGTTGATACTCTTAATCAATAACAGAAAAACGTTCAACTTTTTTATACTACTTTTTATTTTTATACAACACAGTAATCATTATCAAACTAAGTACTTAGTTACAAAGTGTTGTATAAAAATAAAAAGTAGTATAAAAAAGTTAAACGTTTTTCTGTTATTCGACCTAAACAAAGAATTGCATTAGTTTAAATTCACTTTATTGTTGAGACTTCTCCTCTACCTATACTTTGGATTCTAGGTAGTTATTATTTAAGTATTTGAAAATGTGGTGGTGCCCCATCATGTAGAGACCACATACTTCTTAAATTTCATGGAAAATCTTTATTTAAATCTATAAAGTAAAGTCTAAATAATAATTTTTCCATGTAGGTAGGCTAGGAAAAATTATGGGGCCAATGACGAAATTAATTAATTAATTGATTAATTAATTAATTAAGCATTAATTCTAAGTTCACATTCTTGTTTCTTTATAGCGTGGGGATTTTCATCTACATAAATATGTTTGTTATGTAAATTTGTTATACGTCACCTGGCAAAACATGCCATGTCAATAAATACAATTTTCTTATGGAAATTTACATCTTCATGATTGACAAAGTGTTAATCAGTGGTTGAATATGATGTGGATAGAGTAATTTTAATAATTGTACAGATACTGGTTTTAGAGATCCATACTTAAATTATTCTTGATAATGGCCCAGTGCTGAAACTAGTCGGAGCTAAGCATGTAGACTAATTTTGGGATTTATCGTCACTACATTTAAAATATCTTCATTCATGTGAAGTGTACATATTGCTTGAGCCCATCCACAATTAAATTTCACAGAAGTAAATATTCCTGTTGCTCAAAGACGTCTTTCAATTTGGTTGGCATGTGCCAAATGCCAAACATATTCCTTGACAAAATCCATGTACAAGCAACATATCTGTTTGTTCTGAATATGGATAATTATAAACCATTATGACAATTAATTTTCAAAAGACACTTGTCAATTTTTATAATACACAATTACCCTTTGTTAAACAAATGGACGACAAGAGAAAAAATAATGTTCAAAATAAATAAAACCATTAACTTTGTTGGTATCATTTTATTTAATTTGAATTATCAAAATGTATCACGAAGTGAAAGCCTCCACAACTACTTATTAAAAATAATGGATTTCAATCACCCAAAAAACTTGTGGCTAAACCCTACAATATATCAAACATTGAAAAAAAATAAGAATTTGGGTGGACAATAAAATAAATACCCACCATTAATAGTTTTATCAGATTCATTATTTTACATATAACTAGTAGGCAATATTTTACTTGTAGTTGTATGGATTAAAGATGGCACAAATTTGAAACGTTTTTAAGGGCCCTTTAGATCTAACTCTGGCGTGAGGCACTTACCGCCTTATCTATATTAAAAAATTATTATCTTGATCTAGCGTTCTTTTAACCTACCACACGATTTTTTGCATGAGATACTCCAGCTTGACCTAGGTCAACGAATAGGCAAAGATTAAGCTAGCCCAGGCAATGGTTTCATGGGGTAGGTCAGGAGTACGCTAGATTAATATATAATTAATTGGGGTAGGTCAAGAGTGCGCTAGATTATTACCTTATTAATTGTATGCGCGTTATAGTAATGATTTAGTAAAGGTGGTTTGGAGTTTCAGTTCACTGTGATTGTTACGACTTTTTGGTAAATTATCGTAATACAATCATTTTTATACTTTTTTGACAAAGCAAATCAACTAAAATTAAGCGAAAGAATAAAATAACAAAACACAGCTGCTCCATATTCTATGTAAACATATGGCAATCCTTAATTTTTCAAACACTTATTAACATCGTATTTGTAATACTAATGGGAATTAACCACGCATTTCTTTATTTTCAGACCTGCAGAGTTACAATTTTACACTAGTTTAGCGAGTGTGGTGGTACAAATCCCCGCCACGTTACTTTTAGTTGACTTGTCAGGCGCACAGAGGCCGGACTTCAGGCACATTCTCTACTTTATCTTAAACGGATTGTTTTTCCATTTCCAAAGTATAACAGCGTACGTGCTCATGGACTACATCAGCCCAGTTACACACAGGTGAATAATTTAAATATTGCATTATTTAATAAAGTATAAATAAGTATTTTTATCGTACAGTACAACTAATAAACTTACATTTATTGTATGCAAATTTATTTATCATAGTTTTTGATACTTTTTCCCTGTTAAAGAATGTAAATTTTCTTGGGAAATAAATTTATTATTATTATTATTTTAGTGTGGCGAACACGGCCAAAAGGGCCTTCCTGATTTGGCTGTCGGTGCTGATGTTCGGCAACCCGGTGACCATACTGAGCGGCCTGGGCACGTTCATCGTCATCGCCGGCGTTTTCCTCTACATAAAGGCGCAACAGTACGACGACAGGATAAACTCGGCCAACCTGCTGAAGAGGCGGAAAGTACGGGCGATTTGAGTTTTGCATTAACCCACCGCGTTTTTAACCCGCATTTGTGATATTTGCTCTCTGAAATACTTCCATTCCGATTGATGTTTGATTTCAGCCTGCGTTCTCCGTACTTACACTCCTTTTTTTTCTCTCTCTCTCTCTATCTCTCTTATTTACTATCGACTATGTTTTTAAGTCCAACCAATTCTCGTACCAAAACGTCGTATTTTAAAAGCATTCCGTTATATTTGTACATATCTATAAATTATCATCATAGTTTTTTTACAATGATATTCTTGTAAAGTGATTTTAAATATGTCAATTTGTATATAATGAATATTAAATATAAATTATTTAATTAATATTTGATAAATGTTTTTTTTTTAAATGTAAAACTCATACGTTTTTGTAATCCCAGTCCTTAAACGCGGTGGGGATTTTGTTGTGGGTCCCTTTGGAAGTTTTTCAAGAGAACATCCTTTTTAGTCAATTATACGCACTATTGTAGTTAGTAATAATCAATTCAACGTGTTTGTGTGTGTGTTAGTGTGTGTCTAAATCCATAAATTTTAAATAATCGGGTCTATTCTGTAAGCGAAATGTGCTATTTAACTTATATGTCATTAATTGGATTTAATTTGACGATTGATAGGAATTACGTTTAGAAAAGGCTATTAAATTAAGTATAAAAAAGGTAGATGGGGCTTAATAATAACTCTTGAGATTAAATACAAAGCGTGTAGCAAATTTTTATGGTTAAAAATTGTTAATACGGCATTCACCAGATATTTGAAGGGTAAAAAATTGCAAAAATACAATTTTTAGTTGAGCTGTTTGGTGAAGGAGTGAGAGGGATTGTATGATGAGTAGGAAAGAAGAAATAGACGAGTGAATAAATGGATGAGAGAGGATGGAAGTGGGGTTAAAACATTGACTACTTTAGGAGGAGGAGTTCAAAAGGGTGGCAAGAATGAAAATTGAATACTTGTTGAGTTATATTCTTAATAAAACCAAATATTTAAATTTGGTGAAGAAAAGTATTCATTACGTTCCATATTATTATTTTCAGTCGTCTGATACATGTTCTAATTAATATTTAATTTTTCTTTTTGTATAATAGCAATTCAATTTTTATTTACAATATAACGTTAAGGTATAACATATAGGTTAAATTTAACATTTCGCCTACTGAATACCTCTTAATTTAATGGCTGCGGATAAAACCAAAAGTTAACGAAGGAAGTGTCTTATTTATAATTTTTTTCCTCCGTCTGATTTATTAATGAAGACATTCATTAGATGAATAAATAATTTATTTTGTTATAATAAAACAAATTCATGGAATTGATTCAAAAGTTGTTTTTGACCCAAACTTCCATTCAACGAATATTTTTAAACGTGATTTAATATTGGTGCAGTATTAATGAAATAAAATTTCATGTGATAAAATATGTTTCGTAATAAATCAAAAAGACCACTATGTTTATTTTTCTTGTATATGAATAAAGTAATTGTTCATATTTATTATACAAAAAAATTAATAACGAAATAGGAGCCTCGAGTAATATGATGATTAATTTTAAAAAATAAGCGAGAAATTAATTCAATTCAACACAAAATAACATTAAAAACAATACCTTCCCTATATATTCTACATAGGGAAAGTAAAAATTATTATAATCATCCAATTATGTTGGAATATAACTTAACGCTTACAAATTTATTAATAAAAGTATGATTATTTTAATGTATCGCATTAACACAGTATTTATTTTAGGTATCTTGACGCATACTCCATTCGTGAAATGTGTTTTTGAATAAAAATTTTCTAAACAACACGAGACACATTTTTGGTAGAGTGTTTTTCAATAAAGTAAGTTTTAAATGATAAAAATAACTATTGGCTTTTTTGAGATTTGCTTTTAATACGTGTTTTTATCAATTAATATTTTATTAAAATAAAATAAATCCTGAACTTGAAAATTCTTTTCATTGTATGCTAATATATACGAACCTTTTACGCCCTATTTAATTTTTATTTCAGCCAACCCGAAGTTAAAACGTCTTTTTCATTTCATTTTATGCTGGGTAATCTTTAAATTATTTTCTGTAAAACTAATAAATTACTTTATGACAATAATTTTGACGTTATATACCTAGGCAACCCAATATACACCTATTAGATTTTTAACTTAGTGTGCGTTGCAAACAAATTGTTTATTTGTCAATTGAAAGCGTCGGTTAGTCGTAAACATTTTATTTACTCAGCAAGTTTTCATCCATTTTAACCATCTGTGCAACAAATTTGGGTACTTTACGTTTGGACTCTAAAATATAGGCGAAGAATAGTTTTATTTTCCCGCAACACGCAGTAAAAGCAGAGAAAGTAATATAAAAACTTCCTCATTTTCTTCAATGTAGTTTTTGCAAGTAATGGCAGAAAAGGTAATATAAAAACTTTCTCATTTTCTTCATCGTAATTTTTGTTTGTTTTAATAAATCCAGGGCCCCCTTATACCTTTAGACTGATTTTTGGTGCTTCATGATTACCGCTTAAGCCGCCCGTATGTGATTTCCGCTTTTATAAATTTTATAATTTTTTCTACTCCCATAGTAGTAAGTAGGCAATAACGCAATCGTTTGTTGATTAGTAACCATCGCATTATGATACATGCATGTAATGAAGAAAAAACTAGCACGTAATATATTACGTAACCATTATTATTACGAAACTCAAATCAAGTAGCCTAGACAAATGAATTTGACATTTATCGTTGTTGAATACATATTACATTGACGTTATTTTGGTTTAATTATTATTAATAATTTATTTATTCATTGTTAAAATGAGTGAAACTGACTCCACAGAAGAAATTGTTGGAATTCCACCAGAAATTAGGCAACTAGCAGAATATACCGCAGCGGATCTTCTCCCGGAAAAATTCAAGTGAAGTGGTTTACGGTAAATTCATGGATTGGCGTATGAATACTGTTCAGTCTTTTTCGGAAAATCTGTTATTAGCCTATTTTGGGGAAATAAGTAAGAAATACAAACCTTCATCTCTTTGGGCCATGTATTCGATCCTGCGAAGTGTTTTAATAGTAAGCATAACCTCAATATTGCAAAGTATTCCAAATTATAATGAATGGGAGTAGAAAAAGTATAGTACACAACTCGAGTTGTAAGTCACTTACGTACTCGTGGAATTACTGCACTCGCCTAACGGCTCGTGCGCAACTTTTACGTAATATATTACTTACAACTCTCGTTATGTAATTTACTATTAAACGTTGATTGAAAAATTAAATGAAAGATGTCTTCTTTCTTCTTCACAAAATTTATTGATTGCATTGATGTACATTTCGGTCTAAACTAATGAGTATTAAGGTTGATTGAAATATTTCAGTTAACGTTCTATATTATAAGATTTGAATATTTCAGTTATGTACAACCGAGCTCTCAAAACGAATTAGGAATTAACTAGTAGGAATTTGAGTGACCTACAGTAAGTGATTTCTGTATGATGAATGGATTTAAAACGTAAGTCTTAGTTTTTCTAACATCATTAATCTTTCCTAATACTTCAAAGGTTCCTTTCAGAATACTTTCAATTGGATGGGCTCCAGAATCGAGCGGACATGTTAACGAATAATTCATCATAAGGATGGATGTGGTGGCTACCTGGTAATCCAAATACACATTTAGATATTACGTGTAAAAATGAATAATCCAAATTATTTTAAGTAGTTAAGTAATTCATTGGAAAATCAATTGAGTTTTCCCTTCTTTTAAAATTATACAGGGTTAGTTTTTTTAGATGTTCTCTATGGAGAACTCGGAAACTAAAGTGATAGAAAAATTAGACGTGACTATAGTTTCGACTAACATGTTTGATAATGACTAGTTGTTAGTCGAAACTATAGTCACGTGTTTTTTTTTTTTAATAAAGTGCTTAAAGTCATCGTGTCTCCTTAAAAGTAAAAATTGTCAATTTTTTTAATTTAATATATCTCTGTTAATATAGCAGATAGAAAAAACTGTAAAAATAATCTATTAAATGCGGCCATAGCCAACTATGATTTCCATTTAAAATAAATGTAAGTTTGCGTCATATCTCGGAAAATAATGGCGATACAAATTGTCTGAATATTGTTTATTATTAATTTATCTAAAACTTTGTCTTTTACAGTTTTTTTCTATCTGTTATAATAACCGAGATATATCTATTTGAAAAAATTGACACTTTTTACTTTTTTCAAAATATTTAGTAATAATAATAATAATCTTTATTTAGCAATATGCTATATAACGACATAGAATGATTCGTCCCAAACTGTATGGGCTACCAAAAATACACAAAAATGGCATTAGACCCATCGTAAGTGCAATAGGCTCATCAACACACGCTCTAGCGAAGCACGTAGCAAAAGAAAGGCAACCGTGGGCGGAACAAATGGTGTCTTTTGTAAAAAAAATCACTTCATTTCATTTCAATGATAAAAAACATCAAGCTAGCACCCACAGACCCATTAATTAGTTTTGACGTAAAAACATTGTTCACTCAAATACCAATACAGGAAGCACTAAATAAATCAACGAGAAATACAAACCACCTTTGGACATCATGACACTTGCTAAACAACTATCAACAACCTATTCTCGTTCAAGGGACAAAAATATAAACAAACAGAAGGAGCCCCAATAGTGGCGAACCTATCCCTTTTCATGGAAGATTTCGAAACTAAGATACTACAATCCCACATCTTAAAACCTAAACTATGGCTTCGATATGTCGACGATACTTTCGTAATATGGTCCACGGAAGAGATACAATAGACGATTTTCTACACCACCTTAACACCTTCCATCCAAAAATTCAGTTCACAATGGAGATAGAAAATGAAGGAAAACTCCCATTTCTAGACATCTTATTAACAAAGAGAGAAAATGGCTAATTAGGACGCACAATCTACAGAAAGGACACAAACCGCTACTTGAATGCCGAATCCCACCATCACCTAGCCCAGATACATGCAGTAGCAAACACCTTAATCACCCGTTCGCTGAAATTAACAGGCAAAGAAATCATAAAAAACGAATTAAACACTCTTCATACCGCACTCAAACAAAACAACTTCAAAGACTTCACTATAAAGAAAATAATCACCCAAACACAAAATAAAAACAACCATCAAACCGAAAACAAAAGCAACCACCAAACAGAAGAAAAAGTGTACAAATCATACGCCACCTTACCCTACATAAAAGGAACGACAGACAGAATTGGAAACATTTTAAGAAAATTTGATATACGGACGGTATACAAACCCGATACAACCATAAAAAATCTCATTCGAACCCATAAAGACTGCATCCCCTTAGAAAGTCAAGGAGTATGCAAAGTGCCGTGCGGAGATTGCAACAAAATTTACATTGGATAAACGAACCGAACAATCAGTACAGATGCACAGATTTTAGCCCTTAAAAATCACGACAAAATTTCATCAATTTTCCAACACATGGCGGCCACGGATCACAGAATAGATTTTGACAACACCACAATAATCGCACCAATTAACAATTACAGCGAAAGGATTATCCGAGAAGCAATCGAAATAGAGAAAAATCCTCTTAACATGAACAAAAGAGACGACAGCACCCGATTGCCACCTACCTGGAAATCTACTTTGAAAATTAATCCACTCCAATCCCAAAATCCCCCAGCTAATGAGGGTAGGCTGGTTAATCACATTTCGGCGAACAGCCTCCAACCGCCGATTATGCAAATTCACGATGCCGACAGAAGCGGACCAATTACACGCAGCCGGGCAAGACAGCAAAATTCATAAATACAAAGTCCACCCAGCGTATTATCAGTTAAATTGAATATTTCAAGATATTAACACACTCCTGAAGATGGCGAATGTGAAGTCGGCGAAACGTCGAGAAAACTCAAAAAACTCCACGCAAGACAACACCCGAAAAAACACAAAACCATATATAACGGGTGTCCAACAATTATTGCAGTCCCGGGTGGCGTTGGAATCAAAAACGTAGGTCAATTCTTTCATGTGCCAAATAAATGAACTGACATTTTAAGTGTCAAACATAACTTAAATGTGCATGTAAAGTGTTGTTAACATTAATAAGTAATTCGAATATGTTTACTCAAGAACAGAAAAGGTTTTTATTTGAATCTTATTTTCGCAACGGCCGTCGTTTGGAAAATCGAGAATGGGAATATTCAATGGAACTAACGTCGCAAGAATTTCATACAAGATTTTCGCAGGTAATTATTAACAACAATACGTTTTCTCGTGATGTGACAGCTATTGTGCAATGTTTTCGCCATACAGAATCGGTGCAACACAGAAAGGGTGCAGGTAGACCGAGTGTAAGAAATGAAAATGTTGTACAAAACGCAAGAATCACTAT
>CAXAKX010001305.1:0-16168 GCA_963969525.1 Ontholestes murinus | reverse complement strand
TGTTCTCTATAGGGATCTCGGAAACTATAAGAGATAGAGAAACGGTTAAATGGGGAAAGAAGTGTAGATTTAAGAGACGAATAAAATTCCACTTTCAAAGTTTTCAAAAAAGTCAAGGGTAACTAGATATTTTGAAAAAAGTAAAAAGTGTCAATTTTTTCAAATCAATATATCTCGGTTATTATAACATATATAAAAAAACTGTAAAGGACAAAGTTTTAGATAATTTTATGTAGATTAATAAAAAATAGTCAGAAATATTTTATCGCCATTATTTTCCGAGATATGATGCAAACTTACATTTTTTTAAATGGAAACAATAGTTGGCTATGACCTCATTCAAAAGGTATTTTTTTTCTCTTTAATCCAATATGACATACGACATAGTTATTTCTAAAAATAAGTGAGTTATAGTCATTTTAAATTTTATTATAAATAAAAAATGGGTAGCCATGAAAAAAAATGGAAGTAAAACAATTGCAGTTGTTTATAATAATAGCAATATTGTAATAATTAGTTCTACAAAGTTAAATAAAAATGAAAAACCAGCATAAGAATAATATTTTTGTAATTATCAAATAGCCTTCTGTATGTGGTATAAACCCATTTGTCAAGAGGGTAATACGTTTCTTACAAAAATATTATGAACGGATGAATCGCGATTCACTAATTCTGGTATTTTTAATCGCCACAATGAACATAGATGAACTCAAGAGAATCCACGAGAAGTTTCACAGAGAAAACTACAAATTAAATTTGGGTTTAATCCATGGTGTGTTTGGATTAAGAATTCTCGGTCCATATATTTTTGAAAGCTCACGAATTGAAAATGATTACTTTCATTTTCTTCAGAAAACATTTGAAGATACGATCGATTGTTTAAATTTATCATTACAAGCAAGATTGGAATGGTTCCAATATGACGGTGCTCCACCTCATAACATGTTGGCTTTACAAATTATTTAAATGATGCTTTTCCTAACTCATAAGTGGAAAGAAATAAACAAATTCCTGGGCCACCTAGATCTCCCGATCTGCGCGTTTTAGAATTTTTCTGTAGGGTTATATAAAAAACAAAATATATGAAAAATCATATCAATCTGTGGAGGATCATAAACTAGTTGTTATTGAAACATTTACTTCAATTTACATGAGAATAATCAAAAAGTCATAAATTCAAATTTAAAAAGATATAATTTATGTCATAATAGTATTAATAGTGGACTCTTTGGCCATATTTTTTTAATATTAAAATTTCTCTCCCATTGATTTATTGATAATTACAGAATTACTTTATGCAGTTGGTTCATTTTGGTTTATCTCTGTAAAACTAATAATTACAATATTGCTAATATTATAAACAACTGCAATTGTTTTACTTTCTTCTTTTTCATGGCTGCCCATTTTTTATTTATAATAAAATTTTAAATGACTATAACTCACTCATTTTTAGAAATAATTATGTCGTATGCCATATTGAATTAAAGAGAAAAAAATTACCTTTTGAATGAGGTCACAGCCAACTATGGTTTCCATTTAAAAAAATGTAAGTTTGCCTCATATCTCGGAAAATAATGGCGATAAAAATTTTCTGATTACTTTTTATTAATCTGCATAAAATTATCTAAAACTTTGTCATTTACAGTTTTTTTCTATCTGTTATAATAACCGAGATATATTGATTTGAAAAAATTGACACTTTTTACTTTTTCCAAAATATCTAGTTACCCTTGACTTTTTTGAAAACTTTGAAAGTGGAATTTTATTCGTCTCGTAAATCTACACTTCTTTCCCCATTTAACCGTTTCTCTATCTCTTATGGTTTCCGAGATCCCCATAGAGAACATCGAAAAAAACTCACCCTGTATATATATATATATATATATATACAGGGTTATTCACGCTATACGGCACCGAATATTGTGGCCAAAATACGTGACTTTCAAAAAGTTTCACTTTGGGGATACATGGGGGTCTATTAGGGCTACTTTTTAAAATTGCTTTCATAATATACAGGGTGTCCCAAAAACCCTAAAAGTATCAAAGTTGTGTTTTTTAAATGAAACAACCTGTATTTTATTGCATTTTTGGATCCTTCGATAAAAATAAGTGTGTGTTTTAATAAGGTTTTTATTACATAAACCTTAAGGTTTTTGAAATAATTTGAATTTTGTAAAAATCTAACCTAATTTTCATGTTTCAAATACTTAAAAAATAATTAAGTTATGCATACCAAATTTACACTGAAATGTAAAAATAGATCATATTTTATTTTCCAAGTATAATAAACTTGACATCTTGTGCCGGGTGTAAAAAATTGGAATTAAACAAATGAGAACTTTAAATGGCTATAACTTCATTTATTTAAATGGAACGCTATATTTGTTAATTTTACAGCAAATGCACGTTTTAATTACCTATCGAATGGTATTTATATCTTAAGTGTTAAGTCTTCTCGTTTTTACAGAAAACGCCAAAATATTGTTTATTGCACCGTTTTAGTACTTTTTAAGTAAAAATTTTAATGTATCTAGTTTTCTATGGTATTTAAAAACGTCAGATAATTAATTTAGTCTGTCACTTTAGTTTAAAAAGCCTGTCTTTTGTTATAGTTATCTTATTTTGTATTTTTGTGTTAGATCATTATTGTTTGAACATCGCTGTTGTATTTTTTGGTAAAAAATTAAGATTCACTCAAAAGAAGGGGGTATTGGCATTATTTGTATGCTTGGAGAATGTCATCAAAATTGTTCATTGGCTTGTCGAGTTTATACTTAAAGGTTTCCCGAAAGAAATCACCCTAAGCCAGCCATTTTTGAGAGACTATTAAACCAGTTTAAAGAAATTGGAAGTGTCAGTTATAAAAACCCCAGTATAAGGTAATCTGTGTAAATTTTCATTTTTTACTATTAAATACAACAACGATGTTCAAACAATAACGATTACTAACGATCTAACACAAAAATGCAAAATAAGACAACTATAACAAATGACAGGCTTTTTAAACTAAAGTGACAGGCTAAATTAATTATCTGACGTTTTTAAACACCATAGAAAACTAGATACATTAAAATGTTTACTTAAGAAGTATTAAAACGGTGCAATAAACAATATTTTGGCGTTTTCTGTAAAAACGAGAAGACTTAAGACTTAAGATATAAATACCATAAGATAGGTAATTAAAAAGTGCATTTGCTGACAAATTAAAAAATATGGCGTTCCATTTAAATAATTGAAGTTATAGCCATTTAAAGTTCTCATTTGTTTAATTCCAATTTTTTTACACCCGGCATAAGATGTCAAGTTTATTATACTTGGAAAATAAAATATAATCTATTGTTACATTTCAGTGTAAATTTCGTATGAATAACTTAATTACTTTTTGAGTATTTGAAACATAAAAATTTGGTTAAATTTTTACAAAATTCAAATTATTTCAAAAACCTTAAGGTTTAGGTAATAAAAACCTTATTAAAACACACACTTATTTTGATCGAAGGATCCAAAAATGCAATAAAATACAGGGTGTTTCATTAAAAAAACACAACTTTGATACTTTTAGGGTTTTTGGGACACCCTGTATATTATGAAAGTAATTTTAAAAAGTAGCCTTAATAGACCCCCATATGTCCCCAAAGTGAAACTTTTTGAAAGTCACGTATTTTGGCCACAATATTCCGTGCCGTATAGTGTGAATAACCCTGTATATATAAATTTATATTATAATATTATTATATTATAATTATAAAACTATATTATGAGGATAAATTTCTCATTATATTAATTATTATTAGAGAGTAACGCGGGCAATAAATAATATTAAATACTGTTCATTTTATCTCACATTCTACTAACATCAATATCTAATTAATCGAAAACACCGATTTATTAATTTTTTCAAGCCTCTTATACTGATTTGCATATAATATGAAGTGTAATACATAGGAATTTCTCTTTTATATCCCTCATTATCTATTTAAAACATTATAAAGTCTTATTGTTAATAGTTTGCAAATATATTAAATGCATCAACTATAATGCGCATTTATTTAGCAGACCATAAATCACGAAATTACCAAACCATACAACATAACGTACTTGTGTATAAAAGAACTTGTTTAATATTTTAAAATTATATATCGGTAATAAATCAATTTTTTTTATTAACGCATACAATGTCGCTTGACTTTGGTAATTTGTATCTTCGGCGTATACAATTTATAATAGCATCTATAAGTAAAATCATAACAATTTAGAAATTATTTGACTTATGTGTACATGATTTTACATATAGCTGGAGTTATAAAATTCCATAGTAAAACTCCGTTCTTCTTTTTTAAACTGCGCTGCGCTGATGGCATCCAAAATAGATGGAAACTTGTTAATTTAATGTTTTAAATTATTTATTCATTTCTTTTTTCTGATAGATGTCATAGGAATTATTTAACTTTACAAACGTATTTTAATATTTAAACTGTTTGAAATCAACGTTATATATTTTTTTAAAGATTGGGTGAATTGGAAATAGAAACAAGCGTGTGTAATTGTAAGAAGGTGTATAAACTGCAAGAGTAGGAGGGTGATCGAAGATGAGAAGGAGATATTAAATTAAAATGTGAAGGAGATATTAAAAATAGGAGTATCGTAACAAAAAAGTACAAAATAGTGTAGAATTGGCAATGGACAGTTTTGTAGGATAGGAGGCGGAATGAAGTCTTAATACTGATGTAAAATTGAAAACAGGAAAAAGTTACATTTTTGTAAATGTAAAAGATATGTGTTTATATCTTTAATAAAAAGTAGGACACAATGTGAATCCTGTGGTACACTCGAAGATAATTGAATATAATCAGATAAATAATTACCGATGCTGAGTACGATTATTTAAGTAACTATTAAGCCAGCTTTAAACTTGATCGCCAAATCCGATGGATCTTAGTTTATGAATCAAAATGTGGTGTTGAACTCTACCGAATACTTTAGAGAAGTCGGCATAAATAGAGTCAACCTGCAATCCCTTCCCCAACGCATCCGATAGAAATGTTTGATATACCAGTAAATTAGTTAATTGATTAATGGTTGAGGCGTTAACTTCGTGATACATTTTGGAAAATTAAACAAAAACGTTTACTTTGTTAACAAATTGATTTATCTCTAAATCCATGCCGTTCATCGATAAATATATGGGAACATGATCATTTTTAAACTATTAAAACCAATAATTTTGGATTCAATTGCCACACCTCTATAGTTGGCAATATTAGATCTGCATCTACTCTTAAATATTGAAACAATGAAGTTATTTTTCCAACAAGTTGGAAAAACATTAGTTCTTAATGAATTTATAAAAAGGTTATGAATTGGTCTACTCAATGTATAAACACATCTTTTTAGAAAGTGCAGGGCCCGCATTACAAGATTCTAGTAATGAAAGTAAAGAATTAAGCACATCCATAAAAGTAACATTAATATTACGAATATCTAAAAATCTACTGATTTATTCCACTGCTGTTCAGGAAGAATATTATTATTTTATATACTGCTATAAAATGCATTGCAAATAAATTTACACAATTAGCTACTATATTACTTTGTTATTTAGAAACATTTATTTGGGATACCCAGAAGTTTTACGACAATCATTAACGTAGTTCCAAAATTTTTGAATTATTATTAACTTGGTGTTCAATACGACTTATATAACTCTTGTAAAGTGAATTACTGAGTTCATCGCTTTGCTGATGCAGAGTTTTAAATAACTCATAGTGTGAAAGGGAACCCATTTTAAAAGTTCGTTAATTTGACTAAATTATTGTTAAAACATTTGAAATATCTAGACGATTTTAAGAACTTTATAGGTACGTGCATATCAAACAAAGCATATAAAATATAGGCAATATTTTTATCAGAAATATCAACACAATCACTCACAAAGACCAGATTCCAATAGATACTTGCTAAACAGTCATTGATCACAGAATAATCCGTTGATTTAAAATAATAAAACCAATCGGTAGTAACACATGTAAATTCCAAGTTCGACATTGGTAAACTCTTGGATTCGGGATCAGATTAACTTGGTGTTAATTATTTGCACTCAGCACTTTGGATCCTAAAAAGTCCCAAACAGCGTTAGGTAAATTATAGTCACCACTTCGTACCTAGGTTTACTGCTACCAATGATTATTGCTAGGTTTCCCCACACGAATTACTTTTTTTGGTTCAATTTTAAATATTGAGCACAAAATTATGACGATGCTGGTAAAAATCCTGCCTGAAGTAGAAGATGATGGGTTTTCACTACATTTTAAAAGAAGAAATTACAGATCAAATCTTTACTCTAAAAAAGTAGTAGAGGTGGTTTGAATGAGTGTATCAGATAAATTTAGGAATATATGGGGATCAAGTTGAGCCTTTTACTCTTTCCTTTTTATTCTAGTGCGTTAGACAAGTGAGGGCGGATTAGTGGTTGGAAGGAGTAAATTTAATTAAAGACATGTTAAAAATATTAGAGTGTAATCTTGATAAAGATTAGTTTTCAAATGATGATAATAATATGCTTTTATAGTTGTTAGATAGTGTTTTGAAGAAAAATATTTATTCTAAGCACAAAAATTGTGTTATTTTGCCCAACCGATTATTATTTATTATGATGCTTTGGATTACTTGTTAACAAAATACATTAAAATACATATACATAAAAAATACAGTCAATCTCTGATGATGATGAATGTTCTCATTTATTCGAGAATGTTTTCGACTTCTTTTACAGCTGTTGATTTTATTTTACCTTATACTTAATTTATTAAGCATTCTGCTTAAAATTTGTAAAATTTGTGTAAATATTTGACTAATGTCAATATAAGTCTTTCATGCTTACCTAGACTTTCTGCAGATACAATCTATTATTTTCGGGACGACATTTCTTTGAAGCACCGATAAACCAGAGCCCTGGTTATTATTACTATTATTATTATTATTTTTAATTGCAGTTAGATTGTAATTAAATCAAACCAATCTACATGGATATTAATGAAGAAGCGGATATTTTAGGGAGATATTTGAAATTATTATCCTATGGTGCTCCTGTAAATAAATTCGATGAATTGTAGCTAATGTTTCCTAAGGACTCCTTTTAATTGATTTAATTTAATTAATTAGTAATAAATGGTCTACAAAAATGCCGCCGAGGAGCATATGACACAGAAGTCCCGGGCCGCCACCTACCGCCGACAGTCCAATCGGGTTACTGCGAAGTGTGCTGTGCCGAGAATAGGGTGGGCCATCTAGTGGTTTCTTTTTAAATCATAGGTTATTTTGATACTGATTTCGGATTATTCGCTTTCAAGATCTAATTGACTCAGCAATTGAAGGCGCACTTATCGGCCTGATCCAACAGCACAAGCGTTGCGAACTGAATCGATCGAACAAGGCGCGATCCTAGTCGGCGGCGAGTGGCCAGGAGGCCATTCCAGAAGATGTACCCATTACACCCAAAGCCAAGCAAAAGGGTAATAAGGAGACCACTAAAAAAGAAGAAACCATTAAAATTGCGGCAAAATCCATCGATGATGCGTCCTTACGAAGATTTTGGTAATTTTGATCAACTGGAACGAAGTGCAGTACGCAGGGTCCGAGCAGGAGAACACCGAGTAGGAGGCCCGGTCATATAATATAAGCATAAATCAGCCAGCAATGGCTAAAATATTGTCTAAATGGACACATAAGATAATTTAGGTGTATAAAGTTGAACAATAGTTTTGAAGAACAAATAGTAAAGTTTGCTAATAAAACTGACCAAAACAAGGACGCCAGCGTAAATAAAACTAGTAAAATAAATGTACAAAGAGATCATGACCGTGTAGTGGATATAGATAGGTGGGAGATGGCCGAAAAGGTGCTTGCTGCTAAAATTAGTAATGACATACTCTTCCAACCGTATGTTCTTCTGCAGAAGCTTGAAGATGACGGACTAAAAGTAGAAAACCTATGCCTTCAAAGTAGTTCACTGCCAATTCGAACTGTGAAGAGGGCGCTCAAAAATACCGGCCCCTAAATAATGAATACTTTTTTAGTATTATTAGGTAGAGTCTTTTGTTCTTTATTTTCGTTACACCGGATGATTTTGATGATGAGGAGCGACCGTTTTCTTTATTTTTTTAGTTGAAAATCGTAATATTTTATTTTTTCTCACGCGGGTGTGTATCTGAACAGAAATGGTAAAATAGTATAATTATCATTTCTTCGCCTGAATAAGCCACAGTGTGGCGAAACAATTGTAAATTTATACAATTTATGTTTGAATGTGATTGAATAGTTTTATTTATATAAAAGTGTAGTATAATTTCTGTATCTCCGAGAGATTTTTATTCCAGAACAGATTCTATAAAAGATATTCTTCAATATTTCCGAAACGTTTCTTTGTGGACCTCTGTGTATTAATATTATTACCTTTTGTTTTTACCATACGTTATATTTAAAAATCAAAGATCTAATAAATATTAATTGGATACATAATTCAATTGTGTTTCATATTTCCTTGATGATATTAATAACTCAAAATTTGTATTTGTATTTAATATTTTGTTCCCCTTACAATAAATAAATTTAAAAAGATTTTAAAAGATAGAGGATTAATTAAAACACATCTTCTAACTAACAGAAAAATGTTTCACCGCAGAATTTAATTCTTCGTATAATATTGATATATAAACGTATGACTCAAAGACTAAAAATGCTTCTGTAACAATTCACATGATAATTTACAAAAAGAGGATAGACATTATTATAATTTGACTAACATTCAACATAAACCACATTTAGCATTGACATTGAACAAAAATGGACAATCGTACGTATTAATGAACTTATAACGAGCCCACACAACTTGACCAGGAAATGTAATTCACCATTATGTAATGTTTGAAATGATCTTTAATAATCATTAGCAACTATGTAGGTATGGGATGATGTAGCCGACCATGTGGGCAGATTTAACGAGTCGTGAAAGGACAAGAAAGTGTTACAAGAAACAAATCATCTCTATTGAGTGCGGAAGTTGTCATTAACGGCAGCATTATCTTGTAAATTTAATTAATACGTCTTATATGGATGAATATGTTTGGATATATGAAAATTTCCCATTGGATAAATGTAAATGGGCAACGTAGACGCATGAATTAAAAAAAGTTGTGGGTGTGATAATATACTTG
This sequence comes from Ontholestes murinus, assembly GCA_963969525.1. Taxonomy (NCBI): domain Eukaryota; kingdom Metazoa; phylum Arthropoda; class Insecta; order Coleoptera; family Staphylinidae; genus Ontholestes; species Ontholestes murinus. The sequence continues at coordinate 6,956 of CAXAKX010001305.1, read as the reverse complement.
CATATACAAGCTCTATAAGTACAGCGGTTACAAATGTACATGAGAGATAGATTACATCATGCAACAGTGTATCAAAATGTTTTTCTGGGATAAAAATAAAAATAAAAAAGGACACCAACAGGAGGAAGAAACAGGTTTATTATTAATAATACAGCAAAAAAACTAAGCTAAAAGAACATATAGTAGCAACAGCCATATATGCGTATGCACCATAATCTGTTGATTCAGTTTACGTAGCGAAATCTATAGCTTACACTAATAAAAATTGATAGTAATATAAATAATCCATACCCATCGTCGAATATCCTCAAAAAAAGAAAATCCGCGAATAGGAGAAGGAAAAACTGGTCCGGATTGTTGTTGCAGAAAAGTATAAGTGTTTTGTTCAAATTAATGAAGAAGTGAGAAATTTAATATTGGAAAATATTAATCAATTGGAAGAAACCTATGTGCAAAACGTATATTTAGGGGGTATAATTAAAACTAGGAATGTTACAAGAGAAAGATCAAAAACTAGGACGAGGAAGAAACAGATATTATATTAAATTAGGAAATAAAAATATACAGGTTTGTAGAAATGACTTTGCATGAGTGAATGGGTTTCCAAAGTTGATTCTCACATTAGAAGTTTTCCACGTCACGAGTTACACTACAGTAGAAATAAAAGCTCTCGTTATTATCTGTCTTTAGGGTTGAAAATTTAAAGGATGTACGATTTATATTTGAAACAGAATAAACCTGGTCTCGAATCATCTGCTAGGCCAATAGTATCATATGATTTTTATTACAGATACTTTAAATACAATTTTAAATGCTTTGATTACCTTGCTCAGATACATGCTGAATACCAAATTAAAAGATAAGACATTGGATAGCGATGAAATCAAAGAGCTACAGGTAGAAAAGGGTCTCCAAAGCAGACATTTTTATTGATTTGAAAGAGAAGAGTAAACTTGCTACTTGAGTGCTAGATATTAACTTTTGATTATCAATCAAAATTCCAGCAGCATTTTATAAACGTCTACTTTGATCATATAATTTTTGTATCCACTCAGCAAAAACAGGAATCGCTCACTTTTATTTATATGACGAAACCATAGCTCGAAATCATCAAATCACCAAAGGAAGTCATATCTTTTATAAATCACTACATAAATAACATCTTGCTAAGCATAGTTTTTGTATTTATTCTCTGATAATGCAGAAGTAAAAAATAAGAACTCTACTTCAATTCAGTATCTATACTTCTCTTATGAGGTGTTCATCTCTTAAGAAGATTGTTCATAGATATCCTGAAGCGGACTATAGCTTTTTGCCTCGTGATCAGTGGCACAAAAAAGAAGTTTAATAGAAAGAAAATTTTTTACTACTTTTGAATATTCTAAAAGTGTTAAGCAAGTATCTAAAAACTTTAAAGCTGTGATTGTTGATCAAAACATTATTCTTATAAGGAGTATGCATTAATTCATGCGTTTTTTTCGAAAATTAAGGCTTTATTGTGAAAAAATGGTTATACCCTCAATGATCAAAGTATTGTCAATCGGAAGCTACAACATTTGTCCATCTTTCTGGCAGTTTGTAGATTCCATCTCAAAAGAACTTCTCCTGCTTGGTCGTGAAGAATGAATCGAGCCAATTTTTGATACCTTGTTCTGAAGTGAAGCGTATTCCGGTGAGGGCATTCTGCATTGATCTGAACAAGTAGTAATCAGAAGGGTCTATGTCTGGGCTCTAAGGCGGGTGGTGAGGTAGAACTTCCCACCCACTGTTTTCCAAATAGTTTTGAACCTGTCTTGAAACATGTGGCCGAGCGTTGTCATGATGGAAAATTATGGATTCGTGTTTGGTAGCATATTCTGGACGTTTTTCCGCAATCGCTCTCTTCAAACGGATTAATTGTGTTCGGTAGAGGTCCCCTTTGATCATCTGACCCGATTTCAACAGCTCATAATACAACACACCATTCTGATCCCACCAAATACAGAGCATTACCTTGTCGCCATGGATATTCGGCTTTTCCGTGGATGTTGATGGCTGGCCAGGCTTCACATACGATTTCTTGCGCTTGAGGTTATCGTAATGAATTCATTTTTCATCACCAGTGGCAATCCGATGCAAAAATGACTTGAAGCAACATTTCCGACATGCAGAATCGGCGTTCGATATCTCTTGGCTTTAATTCATACGGCACCCAATTTCCAAGCTTTTGGATGAATCCCGATGCTTTTAAACGTCTGGAAATGGTTGCTTGATCAACTCCCAATGATTGCAAGATATTTTTGCGTTTGGAACGCATCTTCATCAAGCAATGCCTCCAATTCTTCATCTTCAAACCTTTTTGACTGTCCGGGTCGTTCATCGTCTTCTAAGTTGAAATTGCCACTTTTAAACCATGCAAACCACTTCTAGCACGTTCTTTCAGCAAGAGCATGGTCACCATAAACCTCTACTAAAATACGATGACTTTCGGTAGCACGTGTCTTCATGTTAAAGTTCGACATGTTCAAATGAATAGAAAAAAATGTTGTTTACGCTTCAATAAAATTACATATATTGAAAAAGGCGCGCAATGACAGTAGCTTTCAAATGAATATAGTCACGGATGAATACGACGCGAAATAATACTAGTAGCGCCCTCTCTTAGAAAACCGCATGAATTAATGCATACTCGGAAAGAACTATCGTCAACATCATGAAAGTCATTTCAAAAAAGTAATAATAAATGTGGAGAAGAGATAATTCAAAATATTTCAATATCACATTTTTCAATACAGTAAAGAATAAATTAAAACTTTTGCAGTTAGTGTTACAACGGGAATTCCTGTATATGATTATTTTCCCATAATGAGAAATGCTCGAACCAATCTATCCGTTCTGCACCAGAAAAAGGCTAGATACAAAGATGTTATGCAGCTGGTAAAGAACTATCTTCCACCAAATAAACTGTATTTCTCCAAGGCCCCTTAAAAGTAGAGTTGTTGGATCTAGAGATTATATTTCTAAAGGACGATGATCAAGCTGAATTTGACTTTTAAATAAGTAATTTTTGTTAAACACTCATTCGTTTTTTTATTTTCTTTTGATTGATTAATCATTTACTTGCTGATTCATAGTTCTTGAAATAAAAAATACCTATATGTATGTGTATTATTATTTATAGTATAAAAGAGGGTAGTATTTTTTTTATTTTGTTTCAAAGCGGATCCAAACTTCAAAAACTCGAAGTAATTCTAATATTTGTTTTCAAAACTATGTGAAATGATTTAAAACTGTTTGTTTTATAATAGCAAATAAATTTTTGTCACACCAAAAAACAATAAATTTAAAAGTACTATTTTCTTATTTCCACAACTTTTGAAAATGGGACTTGTCTCTCTTTTGTTGCAAGATACTCAAATGTAAATCTAAGGGCTACAATTAACTCAGTCGCTGTCAACAGGTAAAGAATCTTATTTCTATCACTGCTCTCACCAAACGCGCTAATTGCAATCATTCAGCCAGCTATTATGGCATTTTCGCTTGTCTAAGGCTAAATAAAGCCGATATTTTCTAATTCAATTCCGAGAGGAAAGAAGGTACTTCCTAATATCCCTCAGAACCTTCATCAGTTCCTTCTTCGGGCATCTAAGATAAGATGGGACTGCTAGTCAAACTAGAGTCATCTTTGTCATAAGATCCCGATAAACCTATTTTGGCCTTGAGAGTTCGATTTCGAATGGTAGAACGTCCACTTCAATTTGTATATCGGGCCCAATATTCTTCAAATATATTCCCTTAAATATTAGGTTAGATTACGCCATCTAATGAGTTAAGTTCCGTTGGAAATTCTGCCGTTATGGATTTGGCAATTGAAACTCCTAGTTCTGATGTTTAGATAAATTCACCACATGGGTTAAATACAAATTAAGAGAACAAACTTCAATTATTTTCTTACTAATCATCAACACGGCGACTGACTATGAAGCAGCTGCCTCTAAGCTCTCTTATGGTTATTTTCATAATTCTTCAAATGTTCGTGACAAGCAGAAAATTTGAACTTTATATCCTATTAGAGCCGTTACGTGGTAAAGCATAAGCTCCATACTTCAATTTCGAGATGAAAAAAGGAGCTTTATACTTTCCCTCCGAATATTGACAAGTCTCTCCTTCGAACATCATCTAGGCAAGATAGAACTGTTAGCCAATCTATTATCAGCATTATCATTCCACCCTAGCGTTCCCTTGCACCAAAGTTATAATCTCTAATAATTAACATACAAAACGAAGACTATTGACGATTGACTATTACCACCAGTTTAGACCCCCTTCGCATCTGCTTTTAAAATATGAACAGTCTTCGTTAACGTCCCCATAAGCTTGAGCTCTTCATTAAAAAAAATGATATTCATATCATGCCAGAGAGTAAAACTTTACGACAAGCAAAAAATATGATCATTATAAAATCCGTTTTCCATACTGATCTCATTAAGTAGCTTCACTTGTGAGAGTCGAGAGATACATAACGTGTGCTGCATGATGTGCAATGGGATTGCTGACTTAAGTCGTTGAATAATTATACACAATTAGTGTTCTTTAAATCACTATAAAAAAGTAATCTTAGCAGCTATGCTTTGCACGGTCTACATAGATATTGATAGGATTGAATCGTTTGCTGGCTCACTAGAGCATTAATTTAATTTAAATCCCAGTGAAGATAATGCCTTCGTCTCTGAAGTCAAAATCACCATCAGGTTATGTAATAATGATCGATAAGGGACTTTCCATCCAAATCCTCTTGACGAGCTCTATTGGCTTATTAAACTACTCAATACCCCTAAAAGTTTCAGTCTAGTATTACCACCTTGTAATAGTAATAATAATCACTACTGCTCCCCAACTATGGCACACTGTATAGCAGTCACGTTTACTTGTATGGCTTCAGAAATAAAAACACTATTATAGTGTATTGTACTCAATGGAAGAAGGGGCATTATTATCTTACGCCTGCATGCGACTTATGGGTTAAAAATCTTTATCGCGAAGATTGGATTCTTTTGAATATAGCGAATGCTGTCATGCGTTTGGGCTCTCTTCTACCTGTTAATTGTCGTGATTAGTTCCAACTTTTCCCCCAAAACAAGCACCCAATTAGTTTGCTCGACATATAATTTTCTTAAGAAAATCCAAGCATTTATCGCTCTTTACCAAAGATCTAAGATTTATAAAATTTATTCCACATTGACTAATTAGCTTCCATGTCGTCTTATAAAATGGAAAATTCTAGAACCAGAGAAATTTGTGGTACATTATAGAAATCTGGAAGAAAAAATTCGATAAGAAAGGTAGAAATTTGTCGAAAACTTTATAAAACTATTGAAATAAATTCATGAATGATTTTGTAAAAAATTCTAGGACTGCCAAAGAATTTTTTTCCAATTTTAATTCTACAGAAGGTCTGTGAAAATAAAATGCAAAAAATGGTCGAAAAGTCTCAGAAAAATAAGTTCCCTTATTTGTCTGAGACTTTGATGGAAAATCTTAGAACCCGAAGAAAATCCTCAAGTTTTGAAAAAGATATTACTTGTGAATTTAAGAACATTCAAAGACTCTGGTAATTTGTAAAAGCTATCAAAGGTAAATAAAGATATAAGGGAAAATATTCGGAAAAAGGAAGAAAACATTTTTGACAAATTCTAGATCTCGCAAAGAAAATTATAAACACGATATCCACAATTACTTATTCACAAAAAATTTGCAGTAAAGTAAATTACAACAATTTCAAAGATAAATCTCAGGAAAATTCTCACAATATGGCCAAAGTCACAAACAATACAAAATTTTAAGAACTTTCTAAGAAAACTCAAAATTTGGCACGGAAATTTCAACTTAATTATAGAAATCTAGAAGATACAGTTATAAAAATTCAGATTGGATAGAAAATTCACAAAATTTTGAAGAGGTTTCACTGAATATTCTAGAACCCTCAAAAAATTGCGAATTTTGAAGAAATACTCCAGAAAATCGTTCAAAAGAAAAAGCTAAACATTTTTGAAAAGTCTCAGAAAATGAAAGGAAAGTTTTTGAAAAATTTTATAGTCTGAAAAAACCCTTGAAATTAGAATAAGAAAGTATTGGTAAATTCGAGAACACTCAAAGAAACTGGCAATTTGTAAAAAAAAATATGATAAAAAATACTCGGAAAATGAAAGAAATGTTGCTGACCATATATAGAACTAGAAGGAAACTTTTTGAAATTTGGTAGAGAACATACTGGAAAATTCCAGAACTTTGCTGAGGGTATTTTCATTAAAAGAGACACTGCCGCAGAATTTGCCAAAAAGGGCTTATCTTTAAAATTGGTAGGGTTTGAGAATTTTCTTAGATTTTCTTCGTGACAGAAAATTCTGTGCTAGTCTGCAGGGGACTGCTTTGCTTCTAACTTTGATAAACCGAACCATTAAAGAAAATATCACCATTAATACTGACCTTTTGTGCAGAGATGCAACAATCATTCATATGGAGAACATAGACATCTTCGAGGACTGTTTTTATGCACTTCAATATGGTTAGAGTGCAAGTTGTGGACTTTTAGAAACTTACATTCAGATAATTATTTATCTCTATGAAGGACGTGGTCAAATAACTTAACTGGTTTATTTTTCGCTGTTGAGGTTGTGGCTCTTGATCTATATGAAATCCAAGATTGTCCACAAAAACGACGTTAATTGTTATAAAATATTAAAACCGTAGCACACCAGTAAACTCTTAAAGACAATCTTAGATAGCCAGATTTTGTAAGAAGTATCAAGAATCTTAAAAAAATATATAACAAAAAATCAAAAATAATTTATATATTTCCTCCACAAAATACGATGCATCTAGAAGTAAACATCTAAAGCATCAACATATTCTAATTAGTACACCCTTAGCTTTCACACGTTTTTGGGACTTAATACGTTTGGTGTCTCCATTTCGAG
>CAXAKX010001304.1:0-17056 GCA_963969525.1 Ontholestes murinus | reverse complement strand
CTGGCACGCTATGGCAACCTTGACCGATGTTACGGCCTCCGTGAAGGTTGGCCCGTCCCTTTTGGTCTTTTTTGTCTGCCTAGGCGTGCTGCTATCCGATCTGGTCCTCTTTGTGGGTCCTTTTGGGGTGCCTTCTTTGTTTGCGCCCCGGGCCTTGTTTGTTCTTGGGGTTTATTCTGGCCCTTGCGTGCCTGGCTGGCGGTGAAGTTAGCCTTGATTACTGCTCTTTTGGCCTAGATGTAATATCGGCCTTCCTTCACCAGTTTCGCCACTTTCGCTTTAGTGATGCCTGAAACCCCTGCCTTCCGAATTTTATCGTCTGACGTGAGGTCTACCTCCTCTAAGGCACTTATACGTAGTGCCTTTCCGGCCCTTTGGCCTTGACGAGGTTCTTGTGTAGAGGTACCCTGCCCTTTGGTTTGGGTGGCCTCTTTGCTGGCCTCGTAGGAAGGTCCTGGCCCAGTAGCCTTGGAAGCCTCCTGGCCTATGTTTTTTGCTTTTCGAGTAAAATTTTATGTACGCGAGTGATACGTCTTCGGACCCAATTTCACCACAAATCTCGATTCCCCAAACCGCGTTCACTATCCAATAAATTTTGTACTCGACGATCTAATCAATAAATTAGATAATTTAGGAATTACCAAAAACTTAAAAATGGAAAATATTAATTATCAATTCCTAAAATTAAATGTCGAAACGATTCCTCATTTCGACGGTAGTAACGAACTCACAGAAATATTTATTTCAAGATGCGACGCCGTACTAGATCAATTCAGACCTTTAAACAACAAGTTGGTGAATACATATCTAATAAAAGCGATAATAAGTAAACTTAAAGACAAAGCATTGGTCGCCATAGGTTCGCGCATAGAGTTAAACACATGGCCTGAAATTAGAAACCATTTAAGGCAAAGGTTTGGCGATCTGCGAAATTACGATTGTTTGGTTCAGGACTTGATTATTTAGATTTCGGGGAACGTATTCAAACTTTGCGAAGTAGACTCATCGGCATTGGAAATGCCGGACGCGACAAAGCGCATTCATCAACGTAGCTACGATGAGTTAGCATTAAAGACGTTCTTACGCGGAATTCGTGGCAACTTACAAAGTATTATCAGGTTACGTGACCCTGACACACTAAAGCAGGCATTGAACTATCTGATAGAGGAAAATAATTTTCAGAGTACGCTCGATACGCCAAATGTATCAAATCTCAATCAAAACAATAATAAATTTAGCAACCCAAATTATAATAGATTTAATAATCAACCTAGACAATTTGAATTTTGGCAACAATAATTTTAATAATAATAATAATCGTTTTAATCAGTACCCTAGACCGCAAAATAACTTCACAAACCAGCCTAATAGTTCACAATTTAAGCAACAACAACAACAAAGGTTCCCTACTAACAGTCAAGTGTTTGGGAGACCTCAAAACCCCCCAAATCACAATTTTAACATACCTCAAAATTATAATAGTTACAGTCAAAATTTTAATTGCAATTTTAATCCATTTAATGCAAACTATAATCAGCCGCCTCGACAGATTCCCCCGCGTTTACCAAGTCCTACACCCATGTCAACCACGACGATTTATACAAATAAAAAATAATTGCGTAATTTAGATGAGCCAACGTGCTCTACAAATATCAGTACACGAAGTAATAGCATCATTAGTCGCAACGGGAAAAATGAAGATAATTTTTTAGTATAAGTCGCCTTGGCAAACCGTCTATTGAATTCTTAATAATAATGTTAGTAATTTACCTTTCATTGTAGACCCCGAAACAAAATTAAAAGTTTTATTAGATTCCGACAGTACGCGATCATTCATTAGTTCTCGCCTAGCAAAAAAAATTAAACAAAAATTTGTTTAAGGACGATCCTTTCGAAGTAACAAGTGCTCATGACACGTCCCGCGGAACTCACAGCGTTATTATTAACCTACAAAAATTACTCAAAAGTAACTTTGCTGCAAAAGTAAAATGCTATGTATTCGATTTTCATTCTTCCTTTGATATCCTGTTAGGCGTAGATAATATGACAAAAATTAATATCTGTTTAGATTTCAAAAGGAAATCAGTAGTTACCCCTAATGTGGAAATACCATTCAAATTTCTGAATGACCAAGGCATATCCAATGAAAATAATGATAAAAATAATAGTATTAGAATTAGTAATAATAATATTAATGTTAATAATTATAGTATTCCTGTTGCTCCGCCTGTCACTAAGCGAATATTAGTGCCCGCTCAGAGTCAACAGGTAATAGAAGTAGAAGTTTTAAATATTGAAAACGGTGAGGCTGTAATTCCTAAAACTGACGTTACGAATTTCTTAGTGCCCAAATCTGTTACTATAGTTAAGACTAATGGAGCCCTTTCTACTGTAGTTAATAAAACTGTCATAGATAGAGAAGTTACATTAAAAAAACCTGTCGTGGTTACCCCCATCAGCGGATATTATGTGGTACCCCACGAACAGAATTATAATGAAAATAGTAATATAAATAAGAAAGGCTTTAGTACAAATAATAATTTGGATATGATGAATACAAATAAATTTAAATTCGATTTCTCAAGCATCAGAACTGATCACATGAATGATGAAGAAAAAGCTGTTATTAAAAAACTAGTAAATAAGTATGCCGATATGTTTCATGTAAAAGAGAATAATTTAACGTTAACTAATAATATTAAACAGAGGATAATTACGACCGATGAGATTCCGGTCTATACTAAAACGTATCGCTACCCCGAAGTAAACAAAGCCGAGGTAAGCAAGCAAATTAACGAAATGTTGGAACAAAACATTATTAGGCCATCCTTTAGCCCATGGTCCTCTCCTATATGGATCGTTCCCAAAAAAATAGATGCTTCAGGTCAACGAAAATGGCGCGTTGTATTCGATTATAGGAAATTAAATGATAAACTGTAGGTGACCGATACCCCCTTCCCAATATAAATGACCTATTAGATAAATCAGGGAAATGCCAATATTTCACAACCCTAGATTTGGCATCAGGCTTCCACCAAATTGAAATTGACGAACGTGACGTCCCAAAAACTGCCTTTAATACAGAAAACGGTCACTATGAATTTTTAAAAACGGCCCAGCTACTTTGCAGCGCGTCATGGACAATATTTTGAGGGGAATTCAAAACGAATACTGTCTCGTCTACATGGACGATATAATTATTTTTTCCACTAGCTTACAGGAACATATCGATAGATTAAATGAAGTTTTCAAAAGGTTAAGAGAAACTAATTTCAAGGTTCAATTAGATAAATCGGAATTTCTTCGCAAAGAAGTAGCGTATCTCGGACATGTGATTACACCCGAAGGTGTCAGACCAAATCCAGACAAAATTATTGCCATTCAAAATTATCCCATCCCCAAAACGACAAAACAAATTAAAGGATTTCTCGGACTGTTAGGATATTACCGAAAGTTTATCAAATATTTTGCAGACTTGACTAAACCGATGACGAAACGTTTAAAAAAGAATTCAGTTATTAATATTAATGATGCAAACTACCAAAATTCTTTTAACTTATGCAAGAACGTCCTGACTAACCAGCCATTGCTCCAATATCCAGATTTTTCGAAACCCTTCTTGCTGACCACAGATGCTAGTATTCAAGCCCTTGATGCCGTTTTATCACAGGGTAAAATTGGCACAGATTTACCAATCGCATATGCTAGTCGAACGTTAAACGATTCTGAAACGCGTTATTCCACTATTGAAAGGGAATTACTTGCTATTGTTTGGGCTGTCAAATATTTTAGACCATATCTATTTGGACGTAAATTTACAATTATCACTGACCACTAACCACTTCAATGATTAATGTCTATCAAATAACCAAATTCAAAATTAGTTAGATGGAGGCTGAAATTGTCAGAATATGACTATGACATTGTTTATAAGAAAGGATCCTTAAATAAAAATGCCGATGCACTCTCTAGAATTGAACTTAACATTAACGAAGAGTACGGACCAAATCTGGAAGACTATTTGAAAAATTTTGAAAGGACTGATAATAACCCCTCTTCCATAATCGTAGAACCAGCGGAAACAATTCATGTAAACCAAGAAGCGAATGATGGAGCAACCATTCATTCTAACCTAGAGCACCCTATAGTAGGAATTCCCATTGCAGACAAACCAGTAAATCTTGGCGATAACCAATTAATAATTTCGGGTCAAACACTCCCCTTCTAAACCAAAAATTAGTTACTTATTCAAACAAAAGAAAATGCGGATTTACATTCAATTCTCTAAATATAATTTTAATCAAGAAGTAGTCGACTTCATCAAAGAATACATTGTCCCTAATACGAACTATTATCTTTATTTCGAAAGCCCAGTATATGAAAAATTTAGCAACGTCCTTCAAAAATACTTCAAACATTAAAATGACTAAATGTTCAAGTCTCTTGTCTGACGTCGAAGACGATAATGATATTCTAGTAGAACCCATACAAAATTATCACGAGGGAAAAACTAATCATCGCGGCATAGACGAAACAGAAGCAAAATTAAAAAAGGTATATTATTGGCCAAACATGAGGAGAACTATACAAGATTACATTAACGAATGTGAAATTTGTCTCTTTTCTAAATACGATCGAAAACCCCTTAAACTAAAATTTAATGAGACACCAACAGCAATGAAACCCTTCGAGATCATTCACATAGACTGCATAGCTTTATAAAACACAAAATTCCTCACCATAATACACTTAAACTAACAAAATTACAAATTAAATTCTTATCAAGCTGTAGAGGTAGCAACTAACCTCATTAATTTCTTTTGCCATCACGGAACTCCAAATTTAATAATTTTGGACAACCACCTTGAATTCAAAAATACTGTAATGAGAGAACTTCTAGAGTTCATTCGACGATAGTCGAACATATAAGGTTATTGAACAATCAAGACATGTATAAAAACGAACCAGTTAAATAAAAGCCCTTTACGCTATTTTAGCATATAATAATACTCTACATTCTACAACCAAATTAAAACCTTTCGAAATCACTTCCGGTCACATTGATAATAACTCGCTTTTGGATATTAATTTAGAAACCATTTTAACTAATAATTACGTTCAGATGCATAAAGAAAAGGTAAAATTGTTGTACAGGAAAACAGAAACAGCTATTGCAAAAAGAAATATAACTCGAGAAAACATTCCGCAAATTTCAGATAACGTATATGTTAAAAATAAACAAAAGCAGTCCAAAACGAAAAATAAGTATTAGAAAGAAAAAATTAAAGATATAAAACATGATCGTAAAACAGCAGAAATCCAGACTAGTCATCGTAATCAATCAGGTAAAATTCATTTAGGTAACATTAAGAGACCAAGGGCAAAGAAAGCTCCTTGTGAAAACATTTTAGACTTTGAAATTTTTATGAATCACTTCAACAACAAAAGAATTGCCGAAAACCAAAACATAACAGAAATTAATGACGATTTGTTCCTTGCTTCGTTAAATTATTCTCTAGCCCATTATGTGAGCCAAGACCTTAAAATGAGTGCAGGCATTGCTCAAGATTTTAAATTAAGATTTGGCGGAATTAAAGAATTGTCTAGGCAGAATCCTCAATTGTATTCTCTTTGTCACCTTGAAGAAGATGATAGATTTATAATTTACTTAATTACTAAAGAAAAATATTTCGACAAACCTACTTTAGAATGTCTATTTAAAACTTTAATTACTCTTAAACAATTTTGTTCATATAAGAAAATAATCAAATTAGCTATCCCTAAATTAGGCTGCGGCTTAGACAATCTAAATTATGACGTAGTAAAAGCAATATTAAGTTATATTTTTTCAAGTTCGGACCTAAAAATAACCATTTACCTTGACATACCCAAACCAAACTAAATTAAAACTTTAAAAATTACTCTTTCAATTTATTACTTTTAGGCTAATCTTCATCACCCCTGTGATTTTTTCTTAAATCAGGGATATTTCGGAAAATGCGGGATTACTACCTATAAAACTAGGAGTAGCAAAATTAGAAAGGACTAAACATATTTTCGTACACCACTATGGTTTGAATCCTGTTTATGAAGAATTAGAAAATTTAAATCGCCAGTATCGATCTGTATAAAATGTATCCTCTACCATTGAAATATAAGTCCGAATATGTAACTATAATTCCTAACGTAAAAGTAATGCTCAAATCAAAAATTAACTCAAAAACATGGCCTGTAAGAGACATATGCTTGGGTATTAACAAGAAATTCCAATGCAACGATAACCTGCTCTTAAATTACCAACCTGATTGTGAAACAGAGCTTCTGTTCAATGGAACCACCCAAAAATGCAAGTTTACAAAATTAGAAATCAAACCATTTAGAGAATATACCCAATACCAACCAATTCCTAGCCGTTTTTAAGAAAAAAGAAAAATTGAAGATCACTGGCCCGAATATAGAAGAGACCCGTGACCTGGCATCTTCATCATTCAACCAAACAAATACGACCTAATCTTCCGGAACTATAAGGTGCCCCAAATGGAAACAACGTATGGAACCCCAGTGCTCGTGAGTGCTTCGATCCCAGAACTTAAGAACTATAACCTAAATAACTTTACAATACAATTGAAAAGACTTCAAAAGACTTGCTTACTCTCCAGGTTAAGTTGATATCTAAGTATAATCCTAAAAATTTAACATTCATTTGATTATCAAGATAGGTTTGTCTTAACGAAAACGTAATGATCATTAAAGGAATTCGGATCAATGTCACATACTGAGCTTTCTCGTTGTTATTAATTACTTTTCACATAGCTTGAACACAATTAGATGAGTTTCTTTTATATAAATAATTGGCCGCAATTTAAAATTGCAGTTCATTGCATGTTTCAGTGGGTTTTGGTATAATTTTTAGTTTCACAGGGAAACTGTTTAAGAAGTAATGCTGGAGAATATCAGAAAGAGTGTCAAATCGCTCTTTAGCTGTGTAAAAATTATTAGTAATGAAGCTCCAGTTGATAGACTGAAGCAATGTATAAAATTGGTTTATACCTTTTTGTATCAACGGTCTCGTAATCAGTTTTTCATAACTTGGGGAAGTTGAAGAATGCTTATGTGGTCTGAAAGACCAGAGTCGCATGCGCTAACTGGCGTGCGAATTACTGGAGCAGTTGCTATTATAAACAACCTACCAAAGAAGAATCATGCTGGTTCACGGACGGCTCAAAGACCAAAGGGGTCGGAGCAGGTATAATCGGTGCAAAACCTGAGACAAAGATTTCTGTCAGTCTCACTAAGGACACCACAGTGCTCCAAGCAGAGGTGATAGCTCTTCACCACTGCACAAGAGAAATAGCAAGACAAGACACCAAAAGTAGGTCAATTTCTATATTCTCCGACAGTCAGGCGCTGCTAAGGTTGACACAGGCCGAATCTAAGCTAGTATGTATATGTGCTCTTAATGAACTTAGCTTTCACAAAAAAATAACAATCACATGGGTCCCAGGACACGGATATCCGGGGAATGACAAAGCAGATGAACTGGTCAAACAGGGCTCGTCAAAAGCCGTAATTGGCCCGGTACCCTCCTGCGGAATCTCCAAAACCGCAGTCAAATGATCCATAAAGAAATGGATGGAGAAACAGGCCCATACATGGTGGACGAACTCACCAGGACAGAGACGGGCGAAACAGTTACTTAAGAAACAATCGCCAAAATTCACGACTGGACTTCTGAACCAAGACAGAAAAATGGTCAAAACAATAGTAGGTCTGATGACAGGACACTGCAAGCTCAACAAACATATGAGCAAAATAGGCAAAAAGCTGGGCACTACAAACCCAATCGCGAAGACCTATACCCAAGCCTCTCTGACAGGGCTAATAGGAATAATCAAAGAGGCAAAGCTAGAGCTGGTCATCTGAGATAAACAGGGATCCACAATAGATCTGAAAAGGTCGCGGTGGAACAGGCGCTGGTGCCAACCATATGACACCTAAACATCTTACAGAATTGCGCTGATGTAAATGACGATGCATTTCTGGTTTTCGTGCAAATACTTTATGAGCCCATACCCAACTACCTCACCCTATTGGTTAAACGGGTATGCTCGCGTACCCCTACTCAGAAAACCGTCTTGAAAATTTGTGAAAAAAACCTGTATATTTCTACATATTTTAATTAAGCTTGATATTCATCAAGTTTTGTTTCCTATTTAAATTTTTTATTTAATTTATTGAGCGTATTATTAACTTAAAAGTAAACCTGTCTTTTTAATTTTTCTGTATCGATATTGTTTCTGATATAAGAACTATACTGTCTTATTTTACTAGTAACGATCAACGGGAAACCAAAGGTATTTTACAGTGATTCAATTTAATTGTGAATATATGTTGAACAATTTGTCGTCGTAATTTAACCGTGCAATGGATTTTTAAATTTGTAAATGCAATTGTAATATCTCAAAATTGCTACACGAAAAATCGATAATGTTTAAATTAATTGAATTTTTATTGGGATCACATCCTGACATGTGAAATTGAACAATGTTAAAGTTTTTGTTTCTTTTAAGCTGAAATGTTCTTTTAAGCTGTAATGTAAGAATGTAAGTAACCTTATCCAGAATGAACCCCATACTTAACCTTAACTTTTTATGAATGCACAGAGATTTTGTAATTTAAGGTATTTAAGAATATTTTCTGTTATCTATAATTTCATAAACCAATAACTGGAAAATAAAAATAAAATATTATTGTGCTATTAAGCCAGTTTTTAAATTAATTTACGGCAGCTCTCTGTCAATTAAATATTTGTAACTAATAATATATTGAAATTAATAAATAATTGCATTACTAAACAAAGTATTTCTATACGTTACGTAATTTTTAAAAGTTTTGATTACAGAAAGCAAATTTTAAAATGGAATGCATTCAGGCTTTAGGATCTTTCAATCACTAAGAAACATAAATTTTTATATTGGGTTTTTGTGGAAATTTTAGTACCTGTCCGAAGAAATTTTAGTTTAATTCTTTCTGTTTTACTTTAATAACATGTATATATACAAAGAGACTTTTTTTGCAGTGCAGAAAAAGTTTCTAGTATTTCAAACTATTAATTTGTGTGTTTTCCTCCTTGTTTTAGGATCTTGTCAGCTGTCATGGTCTATATACCTGTTGGCTAGTGCCGTCCTCTTCCTTATTCTCTGTTTCTGTTTGAGTTTTTGTGCGTCTCGGGTGAAGGCCGACTCATTTCGGATCTGAGTGCACAGCGCCGGCATGATGTCCAACAGCAATTAGCCTTTAGACTGGCCCACATTTCGGCGCAGCCTGAAGCCCGATTATCAGCTCAAGTGGCTCTATCTATGGACATAAAGGAATCCGACATCGAGATCGTTCAGTCGGGAAAGTTCACTGGGACAAATAAAGAGTTTATTGAAGATAATGAAACATTGACATCTCTTAAGGCCAAAGAAGTTTTGACAGGGTCTTTTAAAAATAAACCATTAAAGTTAATGCAGGGGACAACGTATGAAATCACTGATTTTAGCATTGACCAAGATCTAAAATTAATGCTGCCTTTTGTTTTGGTAGATCAGCAACACAAAAACAGTCCTGTGCACCTTCCAAAGTGCCTCCAAATTAAAATTGGTGAGGTTTTTGATTAAAAATGCAGTTCCTTCAATGACTGATAATTGTTTCTTTGTAATATAAAAACAATATTCTTTAGAAATTGTCATATTTTTTAATAGCGTGAAATAATTACGAGTTATACTACTAAGAATTTAAAGAGATATTAAAGAAGAGACTGTGAATGACATATAATAGTAATGAAAGCTACAAAAACGAAAAAGGCTGAATTTATATATATCGTTATATATTTGAAAATAATACTTTAGATCAAGTAAGTAAAGATAAGAAGATAAGAAATGTATATTTTTGAAATATTTATAAAGAAAATCGCCACATCTATCTTTATTAATAACTATTTCATTTGTTTATATGAGGTTTTCATGGTAATTAAACAATTAATACGGTCATTCAAGGAATTATTCATATAGTCACCGACAATGTCCGTTGATAGAACCAATTACTATTTTGGAACATATGTTCTCATTAATCTGAACGTCATCTATAAATGTAGAACCAAAACCAGCATGACCGTTAATAAATGGAGATAAATAATAACCACCACCCCCGAACCACATGTAACAAAACCAAGAAAATGTATGTTTCATCCTTTAGTACAGGCATGTGCAACTTCATCAAGACCGCGGGCCGGAAAACAAATTCAACCTAAAATCGCGGGCCGGACCTTTTATTTAATTTTATAAGGAACGTAGAGATTCCTAGTTTGATTTAAGGAAATGATATATTTATTACGTTTTAACATTTAAAAAAATGTAAAAAATAACAACATATGTACATGTACGTAGTCATTTATTAGAACTTCAGAAAATTAAAATGAACAAGTACAAACATAAAAATATATAAGTCCTTTATGTTGTAGAAAATTCACTAATCATTAGAAAAAAACACGAAAATATTGTCGTAAAATCTACAACAAATGAGTCTTAATAAGACCACAAGAACAAATCACTTTTGAAACAACTACTTCTCTAGCTAATACTTCGACAGACATTGAATGATACAAAAGTAATTTGCGTGTTACAAAATAGCAAGACTATCAAAGTAACACTAGTTTGAACGTATTTATTTCTGTAAAATAAACTAAAAATGATTGAATGTAGATTTGTTTTTGTTTTTTCCAATTATTAGTGAATTTTCTACAATGTAAAGGACTTATATATTGTTAATTACGCGGGTTCGCGATTTGGTTTTAAAATTACAAATACCAGTATATTAAATAAATGTATTTATTTCAACTACTGACTAAGAAATAATAACAAGTAACAAATAAAGGATAAAGACAAGACTTAGAAAAATAATAATAAAGAATTGAAATGATATAGCGCGGACACGACCGAATGGTAATATGTTTCTTTCACGATGGTTCAGACAACACTCACACTAGAAAAATGGTTAAAGATCGAGGTTTGAGAAAGAAGTGCAGGGATTGGTCAGATTAGAAGAAAGAGGGAGTTTGCGGAAGGAAATAGATATAGTATTTTATTCAAGAAAGACAAGGATCACAGATTGCGGGGTGGAAATTACCAAGGGTTTTCAGGTCTGGCGTTTGGGCGAAGAAAGGTCGTTTACAACTTAAGCCGTCGCGCGCGGATTAGCCCTTATAGCCCCCAATTGAGCACGAATTTAACACGATGAATAGAAATACAGAAAATTGTACACAATGGTTTATTACCCTTCGGTCATGTCCATAATGCGCAAGAAAACACTAAAATCACGTTTTGAAATAATGCAAATTGTTCGAAATATAAATGTATAATTTCGCGTTAACATTCCGCGCCCCATTGAATGTCAAACATTCAATTATATTTAGATGCACTAATTTCATCTTAATTTCACAATGGGATGCACAAATGAACCGGTGCTGGTCTTCACTGTTGCACTCCGGACGACCCCATCGGAACCTGGGTGATTTGCCTCGTCTCTCGCGAGGCGCTACTGAAGGGGGCACGTTATCTCCACGGATAATGACCAAACGATCGAAGCTGACACCGGAAGTCCCGTCCTGCTGCCACTTGTTCCGTTTGTGTACCTCGGAAAAATACTCCTTCTCCCAACGTTTCCATACGTGCTGTCGTAATTTTTCGCCGTATTGAAGATCCATTGGTTCCTTGATGACTTTGTAATAGTCTGGTACTTCATTCTGATCCACTGGTTCCATAAACGACCAAGCGCTTTTTACTGCAGCCCTCTCGTTTGCATTCGACTTCGTCGGCGGGTTTTTTGGCGACGTCGCGTTACTATCTCTCCGGTGTACGATTCTCGAGGCCACCACCTCGAGACCCTCGTCCATTTTCAGCACGTACCTAACTGAATCCGACTTCTCCACTACGCCCTTGACCTTAGGCGAGCTGGGCGGTAAGAGGTCATCGAAGTCCTCGAATGAATTCTTTGAATTGCTCGACGGTACCGAGCACTGGCTCACGTTGCTCTTGTTGCTCAGCGAACGCTCCCTGAAGCTCTGCATGCGCTCGAAGTTTGGCCTCTGGATGGAGGAATGTCGGTCGTTGACGCTGGCACTTAGTAGGGTAGAACCCGTCAACGCCGATGTCTCCGCTTCCCCCAACACCTTGGGGACCACCTCCTTGTTCTGCTGGAGTATCCACTTCTCCACGTCGTCGTTGCACCTGCTCGCGAAGTGCACCTCGTTCTCCGTCCTCAATCTCGTCGTCTCTTCGTTCTGCTGGAGTTTACACTTCTCCATGCCGTCGTTGCATCTGCTCGCGAAGAGCGCCTCGTTCTCTGTCCGTAATCTCGTCGTCTCCTCGTTCTGCTGGAGTTTCCACTTCTCCATGCCGTCGTTGCATCTGCTCGCGAAGAGCGCCTCGTTCTCTGTCCGCAATCTCGTCATCTCCTCGTTCTGCTGGAGTTTCCACTTCTCCATGCCTTCGTTGCATCTGCTCGCGAAGAGCGCCTCGTTCTCCTCCTGCAATCTCGCCGCCTCCTCCTGAGCCACCGCCAACTGCTCCTTGTAGCCGACCTCTTTGGCCACGTAGTCCTTGCGCAGTTTCTCGCTCTCGCAACGGTACGCCTCCAGGTCGCGGATCCTCGCGTTCCTCTCGTCGATTTCGTCGCGTGCCACCGCCAACTGCTCCTTGTAGCCGACCTCTCTGGCCACGTAGTCCTTGCGCAGTTTCTCGCTCTCGCAATGGTACGCCTCCAGGTCGCGGATCCTCGCGTTCCTCTCGTCGATTTCCTCGCGTGCCACCGCCAACTGCTCCTTGTAGCCGACCTCTGTGGCCACGTAGTCCTTGCGCAGTTTCTCACTCTCGTAATGGTACGCCTCCAGGTCGCGGATCCTCGCGTTCTTCTCGTCGATTTCCTGGCAAATGGTGTCATTCTTCTTGAAGAGAATGTCCATACTTTCCTCGTGCGTCTTCTGCAGCTTGTCTATCTCGTTCTTGAGGACGCACATCTGTTCCTCGTGTTGCTTAGTCGTTGCCTCCTTTTCGTTTTGTAATAACTTCATTGATTCTTCGTGTTGCAAATTCAATTGAATAATTTCGTTCTGGTGCCTTGCGATGAGCTGCGTGATTTCCGCCATGTACTTGCTCCTCTCATCCTTGACGACGTCCAGATGACGCTGTCTCTCCTCGTCCAGCGTCTCCTCCAACTGTTTGCACGATAGGCGCGCTTCCTCCGCGTCCAGGCGCATACTCTCCGCAGTCCTGGGAGCGGGCGGCTTAAAGGGGGCCCATGGTTGTGCGTGGGGCCGAGTGCTGGGCGAAACTCGACCCTCTTTCACCGTAACTTTTCCAATTTCTTCCGCGGGATCCTTTTTCACGGTAGGAAGTTGCTTCTTGAAAATGAAACGCTCGCTCTGGTACCGCTTTTTTAATTGAGTCCACACTGTTTCATATGAGGCATCGGACAACTGAATTGTTTTAAGCATTTGAGCTGCTTCACCTTTAAGTAAGCTTCGTAGATAATACAACTTTTGCACATTACCTAGCGAAAAGTTGTCGTGTATAAGGGATGTAAAGGCGTCACGAAATCTCTGCCACTCGTCATATTTCCCGCTGAAAGTCGGTAACTCGATCACTGGTAATTTCACCTGTGGTGCTTCGTTTTGGTTTGATAAATGGATATTGTTGGGTGTGGCTGCAGCTTGCGTCTTCGACTGTATTCTTGAGATTACACTCTTGATTTTGAAATAATCACATTTAAATTGTCGAAGTTCATTCGCGATATCCACATCGTTGTCGAAGAGCTCACTTGCAATTGATTTGAAATCGTTGAGACTTGGTTCAAACCCACTCCATTGTTGCATGATTACTTTTTCATCACGATTCGTGTCCGCGAGGAGTAACTGGAGTGTGTCCTTTTCACTGATGATGTTTTGCTTTTGGCACTGTAGCCTTTTAACAATCACTGCCATGTTGATGATTTTCACACAAAATACACAAAGAGTTCTGGTAGAATTGTTCGTTTACGTACGGTTGTAGCTTAGATAACTCACGCAATAACACAACACAAAAAACGGAGAGTTACTTAAGACGGTGTACTTATAAACGACGCGAAGTTCCACCAGTGACTTTGCACGTTTGCAAAGTCCACAAAAGTTCACAAAAAAACACTGTAGCTGTAAAATACACAAGGAGTTCAGGTAGAATTGTTCGTTTACGTACGGTTGTAGCTTAGATAACTCACGCAATAACATAACACAAAAACGGAGAGTTACTTAAGACGGTGTACTTATAAACGAAGCGAAGTTCCACCAATGACTTTGCACGTTTGCAAAGTCCACAAAAGTTCACGAAAAAACACTAAACCTTACTTAATCCGGTTCGAAGGACCATGTTAATTACGCGGGTTCGCGATTTGGTTTTAAAATTACAAATACCAGTATATTAAATAAATGTATTTATTTCAACTACTGACTAAGAAATAATAACAAGTAACAAATAAAGGATAAAGACAAGACTTAGAAAAATAATAATAAAGAATTGAAATGATATAGCGCGGACACGACCGAATGGTAATATGTTTCTTTCACGATGGTTCAGACAACACTCACACTAGAAAAATGGTTAAAGATCGAGGTTTGAGAAAGAAGTGCAGGGATTGGTCAGATTAGAAGAAAGAGGGAGTTTGCGGAAGGAAATAGATATAGTATTTTATTCAAGAAAGACAAGGATCACAGATTGCGGGGTGGAAATTACCAAGGGTTTTCAGGTCTGGCGTTTGGGCGAAGAAAGGTCGTTTACAACTTAAGCCGTCGCGCGCGGATTAGCCCTTATAGCCCCCAATTGAGCACGAATTTAACACGATGAATAGAAATACAGAAAATTGTACACAATGGTTTATTACCCTTCGGTCATGTCCATAATGCGCAAGAAAACACTAAAATCACGTTTTGAAATAATGCAAATTGTTCGAAATATAAATGTATAATTTCGCGTTAACATATATTTTTATTATTAAATTATGCTCTAAGTGGGTATTTTCCCTTATCCCGAACGAAATTATTTCCGTAAAATTAAATAATCCATTTCAGGTATAAATAAGACCTTCAGTCGATTATATTTCATTATTATGTCAGTTGCCGTACATACCTGAGTCATTTTAAATTTATATTTCATTATATTTATTCTAGTAAACGTTTTTATTTATGTTTGAAATCAATTTTATAATAAAGCTATACTGAAGAGATTGAAATATCGAAACACGTGTCTACAGATGGTTATATAATTGAGTATTGAACTATTTAATTGCTTTTGCTAATTTATTTTTAATTACACCAACCTAAATTCATTTCATGTTCCAAATTTACCATAGTATAGTCGCTCAGAAACTATTTAACGTACATTTAATCATTTTTAGTTCATTTTACAGAAAAAAATACGTTCAAACTAGCCTTTCTATTTTGTAACACGCAAATTACTTTTGCATCAATCAATGTCTGTCGAAGTATTAGCTAGAGAAGTAGTTGTTTCAAAAGTGAATTGTTCTTGTAGTCTTAATAAGACTCATTTGTTGTAGATTTTATGAAAATATTTTCGTGTTTTCTAATTATAAATACAAACATATTTAATGGGAAGAATTTTCAGACTTGCTCCTTGGCAGCGAAAATCTTTAAATCTGGTGTTAAATTCATCTCTTAAAAATTGTAATTCGTTTGCAAACGTTTCGAAGTAAGCATGATCTTAATGATTTGCAAGAGTAGAAAAATAAAGTCTTAATTTATTCTGGAATGACTTGACATCAACGAGAAACGCAAGATCGCAAACCCAATTGGTGTTCTTTAGCTCTTGTAGAGGTTTTTCTTTCATTATTATGAAAACAAATACCTCATCTTTCAAATCATAAAATCGTTTTAACATTTTTGCTTTACTTAACCAGCGCACTTCACAATAAAATATCAGATTTTCAAATTGAGACTGCAGTTCTTCCAAAAATGTTTAGAACTGACGGTGGTGAAGTGCTCTTGATTTAATGAAATTTATGCAAGAAACTACTGTTTTCATTACATGTGCAAATTTTATCGATTTTTCACACAAATTTTGTTGATGTAAAATGCAGTGAAATACACTCAAATCTTCAGTGTCAATATTCTTATTACATAGTTCCAATTAATTCTATTAACAACTCCTAAATTAGAACCAAGCATAGCTGGAGCACCATCAGTAGAAATTCCACTTAGATTCTCCCATTTAATCTCAAATTGATCAAAAACTGCTTTTACTTCTTCGAAAATGTTTCTCCTCGTGTGGTATCCTTCATAGGTGGAAGAGCCAGCAATTCTTCCATGTAATTAAATTTGATATCATCTCCGCGAATAAAAATAGCTAATTGTGCGGTATCGGTAGTATCTGTGCTCTCGTCGAGAACAATTGAAAATGCCTCAAACTTCTGCGACGCACGTAATTTAAGGTTTGATTCGATATCGTTGGCCATATCATCGATACGTCTTGTTATAGTCCAGCGAGAAAGACTTATTTTTTCTATATCGTCGCTCTTTTTAGAACACAGTTCTTTAACGACAGCACTAAGACACTCTCTAACAAAATAACCTTCAGAATAATGTTTAGAATGCTTTGCAATTTTTTCACTAATTATAAAACTTGCTCATACAGTACTATTGCATAAATTACTTTGTTTGTGCAAAAGAGTCAGTTGCGCAGATAGACATTTTTTCAAATTTATTAATTTATCTTTTCTTTGTTTCCCATTGAGATTACTATAACTAGAATGTTTTGATGTAAAGTGGAGTTTTAAATTAAATTATTTTACCACTGATGTACTGTCGAGGCAAATTAAACAAACAGGCTTGTTTTTTGCATTATAAAAAAGTAATCGTTAGTCCACTTATCTTGAAAAACACGATTTTCATTATCAACTTTTCTTCTCTTCTCTGAGGTCATTTTAAAGATTATGTTAAATTGTAAATTAAGTATGAATTTAGAAACTGCTG
>CAXAKX010001303.1:0-13564 GCA_963969525.1 Ontholestes murinus | reverse complement strand
GGTAGAGGACAAGATGCGGGTAATTTTTTCTAATCATATTTTCAAAACCTAATCATACCAATTTTACATATCGTAAAGTTTGAGGTGATCATATTAATATTATGTTAGGATCTGTACATAGCATTCCTTGGAGTTACTTATTTCCATATGTATCTCCTCGTGAAGCCGAATTTTTACGAGCAAATTTTCAACACTTATGATAAAAGAGGTAAGATGTATGGTGACTTCATTAGGTGTATGTTTACCATTTGTTATAAATCAATCAATAGCAGCTAATGCTAATATACAAATGCTACTATTTGAAATGTATGATATTGATAATGTATATGCTATAAGAACCCGAAAAAACTAAATTGATAAATTACTAACGCAATGATTGGAAAATCATGTTACTCAGAGCGTCCTACTGACATTTGCAACTGATGAAACATTGTTTGTATAGTATATTATTACCCAAATTTAATCATATAAATAAGTCTAATGTTGCATTATATACAAATGAGAGTTGGTTTAATGAACCTCAATTTACAATGGGGATTATAAATATGATTAATGAATCAAATTATTTAGGACCTGTATTTGTATAAACCTAAAAATGGTTTATTATTTCATCATTCCGAAATGGTAGAGATTCGACGTCTATTAGGTGTTGATGCCGACGGAACATCAATTATCTCATATGCTCTTGAGCAAACTATACTTGGAATATGGTTATCTTTTTGGTTAATAGTCACAATAATATTAATTCTTATAATATGTTATTTATGTAAGGATTATAAGAAATAAAAAATTAATAAACATGTATTAAAACTATACTATTTATTTGAAACTAATTATTTATGTAGGGATTATAATAAATAAAAAAATTGAAAAACATGTATTAAAACTATACTATTTATTTATGTAGGGATTATAATAAATAAAAAATTGAAAAACATGTATTAAAACTATACTATTTACCTAAAACTAATTAATTATGTAGGGCTTATAAAAAATTGAAAACATGTATTAAAAATCTATTTATTAAACTATGCTATTTACAACTAAATCTTTTAAAATGTGATACTATGATCTAGGTGGTGAATCTAATATTACATCTAAATAATCCTCCCAATCCTCATTCTCCTGGGGGGCTCCATACAGCCGATCCCAAAACTGTTGTGTAGAGGGTCGCGGTGGAGTCGGGGGATTCACTACGGCGGATGATTCGTCGTGGATGGTGGACGAAGGTTCCGTCGGAGAATTTACTATGTCTTCCTGTGGGGGAGAAATTCAACTATGAATATATGAAAACTTATACAATAATTCATATCATTCTTACCGACTCCGTGTCCACATCAAAAATTGACTCATTCGAATCGTAGTGTTGAGGGTGTGGTGTCCAGGGCTGGCGCAGGGGTTTGACTTCCGCTTCCTGTGGTGTCCATTTAGTGTTGGGGGACGCGACTTGATTGGAGGTTTGCGGTCTAGAAATATCTAGGTATATGGGTCTCACCTCTACAATGGGACCCCTACACATAGCGCAAATCACTAACCGATTCACGCATCCCCAACAATATAAGTGTCCGCACAGTGGGACACACTTTACCCAATTTGTGAGGCAAATTGGGCATCTCCCACAGCCTTCTCCGAAGTGTTCTACAAATGAAATAACAAATGAAATATCAAAATTATTTATAATAAGTATTAAATGTCTTACCTTCATCAGCAAAATTCATTTTGTAAAATGAAATTATTTATGTAAAATCACTTGTAAAATAAAATTATTTGTGTAAAATCACTTGTAAAACAACACTTGTTGTTCAATTAGCTTTACATTAAATAATGTTGGTTCTGAGGACTCCATTTATACTAATTTGTGTTGGGTTAAGTAAGTGATTATGTGAAACGCAACCACCTCATTAATTTAGGCCGCACCCTCGGTAATCGATATCCACCTGATTAATTTGGATCGCATCCGCCTGATTAATCAGGACCACATCCACCCAACAATGTTTTAATTACATAAATTCATTTTTTCGAAATGTGTGGTTAGCCGGCTAATTTCTTTACGTAACTTCAATATCTTTCTTTAGACGTTCGATTGAAAGTTCTAAAATTTTAATTTTCCTCGAAATAATATTTCGACTTTTACATAGAAACTTCTCTTTGTTAATCATAGTCTTAAAACCTTTCATCTTGCTTGGGGTGTTTTAACGGAATGAGCGATATGTGTTGATAATTATGAAGCCTGAAGCGTAAGTGCTAAGAATTCAGACTGCGCATTTTGTTAACATAATATTTAAAAGAGTATATGTATTTGAATTCATGAGTGTTTCTTTTACAGCTAAATAGAGGTAACAGCATTTTACAATATTAAAGTTCAAAGAGTTTATTGTGCACCACTGTTCAATTTTATTAAGATCAATTTGAATCCGTATGAATGTGTTATATAAATCCGAGAAGCTTAATACTATCACCACAAATTTTGCTGCCATGGTGAGATAAATGTTAACTTCAGATCAAAGTATACTCCTAAATCCTTAATTTCGTTAGTACGTAAAACGGTAGTATTCAAAAGAGTATATGTATTTGAATTCATGAGTGTTTCTTTTACAGCTAAATAAAGGTAACAGCATTTTACAATATTAAAGTTCAAAGAGTTTATTGTACACCACTGGTCAATTTTATTAATATCATTTTGAGGAATTATGTGATCATCATTTGTTTTTCTTATTGATCTAAATATTTTGACATCGTCTGCGTCGATATGTCTTTCACAATATCATTAATGAACAACATAAACAATAAAGGATCTAAATCGGAACCTTGTGGTGTCCCGCAAGAGGGAATATACAGTTTCGAATTATATCCCTCATATTCAACAAAATTTATTCGGTTATATAAATAGGATTTGATTTATTGTTGTCGCATTGATACCGAACGAATTTAATTTAGTCAAAAGTACTTCATGACTGATTGTATTGAATGCTTTGCAGAAATCTGTGTATACTACATCGATCTGTTTCTGTTCATCGTTTTTCGACACAAATTGTATAAAATTTAATAGGTTTGTAGCCGTCGAACGCATGATGATGAATTCATGCTGTTTAATGATGATTTGACTATTAACTTGATTGTATATTCTAAATGTTTAAATCATTTCATCATAAAATTTTTATTACCATTTTTAAAAATTGGGTGTAATACAACAAACCTTGAAACGACTAGGAAATATAGATGAGTTTATTGATAGATTGAATAGATGTTTCAGAGGGAGTGACAACGGTCCTATACAATCTTTTACTAGCGCCGGCATCAAATCTGGTCTAGATGTGGAATTTGCTTTCATTTTTCTTGCAGCGTTGATTATATCCTCATCTGTTATTGAACTTTTTTAGAATTTGTCAGTATCACGTTTGTTTCAATTTAGGTGATTTTATATACGCTGGTGAAATATGAGTCAAATGCATTAACCATAACTGTGGGTTGATTTATTTCAATATTATTCCATGAAATAAATATTTATATATTATATCAACTTATTCTTTTACCTAAACATAATTTGTCGCTTTTTGACACTTAATATTATTTATAGTAAAATCATATATTAGTTTAAAATATAATTTCATCAGTGTTGTGATTTCTTTTCATAGTTAAACATTTTAATGGTCGATGGTGTTGTGTGTATAAGTGCTGCAACCATTCAAACACGTGTAACTTAAATTTTTCCATGAAGATATGGATCAGAGACCCATCCAGGGAGCATTTTATAATGAAGAATTGCAGCTAGTGAAACACCCAGACGTTTACTTAGTGGAGAAAATTTTACGAAAAAAAAGGAAGCAAAAGTTTTGTTAAATGGTTGGGACATGATAATTCTCATAATAGTTGGATAGACAATAAAAACATCTTGTAATATATTATAATAATAAATTTTATTTAATATAATTTCATCTTTCATTTATTATAAAAAAGTACATTTTTCAATAATTATTTAACATTTCAATATCATACATTATTTTATTTAAACATGTATAGAGATATGAATTCATTTCATTTTCAGAATTTTTTTTTTTTAATAGCAAAGTATTTACATTTGTATGTAAATCTCCGGACATATTTAAACAACTCTTTAAAATTTTATTGTAATATGATTTAAATTCACACTCCAACAATATTTCAAATTTACGATCGATTAGCTTTTTAAGTGCTAATAATGTGTGGATCGTCTCTTCAGCGAGGACCATGATTAAATCCCTCTGTTGAATCCATATAGTTTTAATATTTCGGTACGGTTTTACGGTTATTTGATGTTGGTCCATATGTAAGGGTTGTCCCAATGCTATGTCATTGAAGTTTATTGTAGAAAATTGTTTCCACTCTTCAATTGTGAAGATGATGCATGATGAATTGGTACCCCATACTTTAACTATCGGTATGAATCCTGCAATCGGGCTTATTCCTACGGATACACTTTTTGTATTCGATTTGTTGAGAGAGTATGTGGATTGTCCTAGAAGAATCATTCCAGATTTCACTTCCTTATCGAAATTCTTCAGGTACTCTTCTACCGGATCGATGAATCCTTCTGACATATGGTAGGTGGATGGATTAATATTCATGTTGAATTATTTCTAATGACAAGAGAAAACAGAAATAGAATAATGACTACTAAAAATTATAATATTATCATAAGAATTATATATGATACTCACCTTAGCACATAGATGTTTCTAAATTTTGTTAGATAATTCTCACTGACTGACACTAAATTTCAAAGTGAATAAAAAAATCAAATCACTTGTGTATTTATTGCGTTTTTTCTTTCACTTTTTCTAAAAAATATATATTTCACCTTCAATTAGTCATTAATGCGAATGTTTAGCTGTCTCCTCATAATTGATTTATACTTTCAGATTCTTTCGGAATACGTCATGGAAGATTTAATTTTCTGTAACTTTCGAATCATTAATGTGTATTTGTCCTTGAAATATTTTAGTAAGTCCCTAACAAATTTCTAATATTAGCTTGAACGTGCGTCATGAAAGTTTGTTCTTGAATTGATTTCATTTCTAACAATTAAGTAGTTTGTAATGTACAATGTGTCCTCAAAATTGGAAAGTTTTGTGGCATATACCATGCGAAATTTTATTTTATCATTCAGTTAAGTTCATACCCTTAAACGTGAAGTAAAAAAATGTCTACACAAAGTAAAGTCGTTGATGTGAGGAGCGCTGTGAACCATGTAAGTATAAAACATATATGTTATATATTAGTTTATAGCATTTCATATAATTGTCTGATGTATTTCATATAATTTTCTGATCTAGATGGTTTGTGATAGAATGTACATCGGGGGAGGAAATCAACAAGAATATGAATATTATACTAGTGATCAGATGTTGAAGATGCTGCAACAGTATGCTGATGGGAGACAATGTTGTAGTGATTTTCTAGATCACGGTAATTTGGAATTACTTTCGTATGGTCTAGTACAGCTCAATCTAGAATACTATATGGATGAAGTCCTAGATTTCGCGATCCATCGAGATGCGGTGAAAATAAAAGATAAGGTATGTTAATCTTCATAATTATCATGTAAACGTTGATTACTAATTATTTATATTTCTGTTTTTCAATAGATTCAAGTATGGTGTGAAGAGCGTGATGAAGAAGGAAAGTGTTATGGAGAAGAAGAAGTAAAAGGGAACATGTAATAATATATTCATTACATATTTAAAAAATAAATATTTATATATTATATCAACCTATTCTTTTACCTAAACATAATTTGTCGCTTTTTGACACTTAATATTATTTATAATAAAATCATATATTAGTTTAAAATATAATTTCATCAGTGTTGTGATTTCTTTTCATAGTTAAACATTTTAATGGTCGATGGTGTTGTGTGTATAAGTGCTGCAACCATTCATACACTTGTAGCTTAAATTTTTCCACAATTAAATTAAATAGTTTTCAGAAATATTACGCTTTTTTATGCCAGGTGGCGCTAAAACCACATGCAGATTTCTATTTCTTTTCATAGTTAAACATTTTAACCGTCGATGGCGTTGTGTGTATAAGTGATGCAACCATTCATACACGTGTAACTTAAATTTTTCCATAATTAAATTAAATAGTTTTCAGAAATGTTCCGCTATTTGACGCTAGGCGACGCTAAAACCACGTGTAGATTTCTACATATAGTTCCGCTTTTTGACACTAGGTGGCGCTGTCGTGAGGAGGGTGAGGAGGCGCTCGGAGCGGCTAATCCTATCTACTATGAAGCTCAATATCTTTCGGTGAATCGCAAAATATACGCCTACTTGCCTTAATTTGATTTAAATATTCTAAACTATGTACAAATTTTAACCATCTAGAATGCATTTCAATAGGTAATGACTCATCCCAATTTATTTTAATCTGCCATAATGACTGTATTATTAATTTGGCTGTGATTATGATTGGAGCTAATAACCCTAAGGGATCAAAGAGTTGTCCAATGAAAGATAAGATTGTGCGCTTTGATATGCGTGTATTTTTCAAAACCTTATTCTTATATCGAAACGAATCTGAATTTGAATCCCATAGTAATCCTAATGTTTTAATTTCGGGTGAATCTGAAATTGTAAGGCAGCTATTTCCGTTACTGATTGGAACATTTGGCAAAACTGATGTATGATTTGATAACCACTTACGCAATTCAAAACCCGCACTAGCTAAGATCATAGTAATATCTTTACGCAATCGTATGACATCTTCAATTTTATTACCACCGGTTAATAAATCATCTACGTAAAAGTCATTTTCAATAACGAAACCGGCCTCAGGAAAATCTGATTTATTATCAATCGATAATTGCTTTAAACACCGGATGGGTAGTAAAGATGCTGAAGCGGTACCATAGGTAATAGTATTTAATTCAAATTCTCTGATTTTATCATCAGGCGATTTTCGCCATAAAATGCGTTGTGAAGATCTATTTTCCCGAGCGACAAGAACTTGCCTATACATCTTAGTAATATCAGCGGACAATGCGTACTTAAACCGCCTAAACCTCAATAAAATTAAGAATAAATCGCGCTGTATAGTTGGGCCAACCATTAAAGTTGAATTAAGGGATAATGCTGAATGTGAGTGTACGGATGCGTCAAATACAACACGAAGTTTTGTGCTTGAACTGTCCTCTTTAAAAACGGGATGATGAGGCAGGTAGAAAACTAATGAAGGTTTGGGTTGTGACGAAATAACTTCCGTCATGTGGCCTATTTGTTTATACCCAATCATAAATTTAACATATGAATCGCGAAGGGATAGATTTTTACAAAATTTTCTTTCTAATGATAAAAATCTGTTAAATGCAATTTGTCGGGAATTTCCTAATTGATTTATATTTTCGCGAAACGGTAATGTGACCATAAATCGGCCATCGGTGTGGCGTTTTGTTGTTTCGATGAAATTATTTTCACATAGATTTTCTTCGCGAGTATAAGGAGAAGTATTAACAATTTCCTCGATTTTCCAAAATTTTGACAATTCAAAATCATTATTTATTGATAGATTGGAAGATAGAAGCTTGATCACTTTTAAATGGGATCGGTCCCCCAACAACCCATCCCAGCTTTGTTTTTTGTAGTGTGGGAAAGTTTTTCCCAAGAGTAATTTGACCTACACATATCAGATTCCAA
Organism: Ontholestes murinus; assembly: GCA_963969525.1. Taxonomy (NCBI): domain Eukaryota; kingdom Metazoa; phylum Arthropoda; class Insecta; order Coleoptera; family Staphylinidae; genus Ontholestes; species Ontholestes murinus. Next base: position 5,891 of record CAXAKX010001303.1, on the reverse strand, counting down.
AAAATATCTGCACCTATGAGAATATCGATTTCGCCATTTCGATTAAAAGTAGGATCGGCAAGCCTAATATTTTTTGGAAATTCAAGCATATTTTTATTAAATGAAAATTGTGGACGACGATCCGTTATTTTGTATAAGACTAGACATGACAATTTTGTTTGAAAAGACGAATTGTTTGATTTAAATTTAATAGTCGCTTTGTGTTTAATTTGTGAAATACTTTGATTTACGCCGGTTATCGACATGTTTATATCGGTTAATGGGACATCTAGTAAGCGACACATTCTTTTTGTGATAAAATTAGATTGCGATCCTGAATCTAGAAGTACTCGACAATTGTGATTTCGGCCGTGTGTATCAATAACATTCACACATGCCGTTGATAATATAGTGTGATTGCTATTAAAAACTAAATGATTTGATGTGGACGGAGATGGCTCATTTATTTCTGAATTTATTTCAATATGCAAAAGAGAATGATGCCTTTTTTGACAAAATCTGCAAGTATAATTACTTCTACATTGTTTATTACTATGCCCTTTATTCAAACAGTTAGTACAAAGATTATTTTCTCGGGCTTTAGAAAACCTTTCATTAGGAGTAAGATAGTTAAATTTGCTACACGAATGAATGGTGTGCGAGCCATTGCAAAAATTACACAGAAATTTCGTGTTTTGTTTATTAGTTGAGACATTTGATGAATTATGTTGCTTATAATTTTTATTGAATTTAGATAAATTTTGCATTTTTTCTGGTCGTAAAGATTCTAACATATCACATTTTCGTTTAAGAAACTCAAGCAAAGAATCAAACTTATTTATTTCATGTGATGTATTTTGAAATTCCAACTCACTACGTGTATTATAATCTAATTTATTTTTTATTATAAATGAAATGATTACAATATTGGGTAAATAGTAACTCTTGTTTTGTTCCATATTGTTTTTATTTTCATTTATCTGACACGTGTTTCGGTCTTCGCAGACCATTATCAAAGTTAAACTAATTTATAATGAGGTCATTTACAAATATATATACGAAGGCAGATAATTTACTGGGAGGGTAGTCCCGCAATTAAAATCTGGTCGGACTGGATTAGCTCCTGCTGGTTGTTCAAAATGGTAATCCCCTTGTCGATGGCTTTCTTAATCTCCAACCCTTCCAGGAGGTTTAGCTTCTTCCCTTTTCGGCAAATTTTAATCGCGGACATCTCCCCCATGTGGTGGCCGGTGTTGATACAGTGTTCTGCTAATCCAGTATTTGTTTTTCCATCTCTAATTGCCTTTTGGTGTTCTTTATATCTTATTTGAAAATTTCTTCCTGTTTGGCCGATATAAATTCCGCTACAATTTTGACAGTGAATCTTATATACCCCTGAACGTTTTTCCTTATCCCTTTTATCAATCTTGTTATTGACTATTTTTCTTCCTAAATTAGACCTGTTAATTGCAATTGTTTGAATGTTGTGAGATTTTAAATTACGTTTAATTTTTTCGCTTGTGTTTTTTATGTACGGAATTGCTGCATAAATATTTTTGTCTTTTATCCCCTTCGCACTGTACAGCAATTTCGTTTTGATTATACGTTTCTTTTTCTTAATTAATTTATCAACCGTTCGTTTATTGTAGCCATTCTTATTAGCAATTTCGTGAATTATATTTAGTTCTGCATTATAATTATATGTATCCAACGGTATTGAAATTAATCGATGTACATACGAACTGAGTGCTGATAATTTTATCTGCTGAGATTGGTAGGAGTCATTTGGAATAATTGTATCAGTAGTTGTGGGTTTCCTAAATATTGCATATTGAAGCTTCTTGTTAGATACTGCTACCGTTAGATCCAGAAAATTTAATTTTCCATTTTCTTCTTTTTCCATTGTGAACTGTATGTTACTATTTATTTTATTCAATTGTGATAAGAAGGAATCTAGTTGTCGATGTGATCCTTCCCAGATGCAAAATACATCGTCGACATAACGGCACCAAAAATAGATATTATTTTTAATTGTGTTGTCCATTTTAAAAATTTTATTCTCGAATGATTTCATATATATCTCTGCAAGTATGGGTGATGTAGGGGCTCCCATAGGTAATCCATCTTCCTGAGAATAAAATTTACTGTTGAATTTGAAATAGTTTTGTGATAGGCACATATCTATGATTTTATGGATTTCTAATTGATGTGGTGAATATTGCTGTAATTCTTCTCTTATAATGTTTTTTAATTCTGTTAACGGTATGGATGTAAACAGGCTTTTCACATCAAACGATACTAGTATCACTTTTTTGGAAATGTTGATATGTTGTGTTTTATTCACGAATTCGTTTGTGTTTCTAATGGAATATTCAGATCTGCACGGAATCAGTTCGGGTAATAAATCATTAATATATGAGCATAACTTGTAGGATGGGGCTTGACAATATGACACTACTGGACGAATGGGCATGTTTTGTTTATGAATTTTTGGTAACCCATAGAGGACTGGAGATAAAGGGTTCATTTCCTTTAATTTATATTTATAGTCATCCGAAATAATTGTTGTTGTTTTTAAGGCCTCGATTATTTCTGTATGTACATCGATTAATTTCAATACCGTTGGATACATATAATTATAATGCAGAACTAAATATAATTCACGAAATTGCTAATAAGAATGGCTACAATAAACGAACGGTTGATAAATTAATATCTAAGAACTGAATCAGACACTGAACGGAAAACCAAGAAACAAATCGAAAAATTTAGAAGACTAACTCACACAGACAAACAAAATCCACAAACAAACCGGCCCATACTAGTACACAATATGTCTGACAAACCACTCGACAAAGTAACCGAAAAAGCGCTAGAAAAAGGATTCAATTTTGCAATCGCACCAACCAACATCCCAACGGAGAAAATAATCTGCAGCGTTGAAGCCTCAATTCGACACCTAGACACGAACAATTCAGAAATCATCAGACAAGAGGTAGCGTCAATATTAAGAAAGGCAAAACCACCAAAGCAAAATATCTCAAAAGCAGAACGCCAAGCTATTAAGAATATTAAACAAGACCAAACCATAATCGTCTTACCTGCGGACAAAGGAAACGCTACAGTAGTAATGAACCGTAAGGATTATGATCAACAAATGCTAGACCTCTTGGACGACCCTGCTTACAAAAAAACGAAGACAGACCCAACCACATATTTAGAAAAATTAACTAAAACCAAAATAAAAAATTCAAATTTAACCGAGGATATCAAAAAGTCAATTACGCCAAGGGAAAAGTCATCGATTTGTCCCAAACTATATGGGCTTCCAAAAATACACAAAAAAGGCATCAGACCCATCGTAAGTGCAATAGGCTCATCAACACACGCTCTAGCGAAGCACGTAGCAAAAGAATGGCAACCATGGGCGGAACAAATGATGTCTTTTGTAAAAAATTCACATCATTTCATCTCAATTATAAAAAACGTCAAGCTAGCACCCACAGACCTATTAATTAGTTTTGACGTAAAATCATTGTTCACTCAAATACCAATACAGGAAGCACTAAACATAATCAACGAGAAATACAAACCACCTCCGGACATCATGACACTTGCTAAACATTGCCTATCAACAACCTACTTCTCGTTCAAGGGACAAAAATATAAACAAACAGAAGGAGCCCCAATGGGGTCACCCCTATCCCCAATAGTGGCGAACCTCTTCATGGAAGATTTCGAAACTAAGGTACTACAATCCCACATCTTAAAACCTAAACTATGGCTCCGATATGTAGACGACACTTTCGTAATATGGCCCCACGGAAGAGATAAAATAGACGATTTTCTACACCACCTTAACACCTTCCATCCAAAAATTCAATTTACAATGGAGATAGAAAACGAAGGAAAACTCCCATTTCTAGACATCTTATTAACAAAGAGAGAAAATGGCCAATTAGGACACACAATCTACAGAAAGGACACCCACACAAACCGCTACTTGAATGCCGAATCGCACCATCACCCAGCCCAGATACATGCAGTAGCAAACACCTTAATCACCCGTTCGCTGAAATTAACAGACAAAGAAAACATAAAAAACGAATTAAACACTCTTCATACCGCACTCAAACAAAACAACTTCAAAGACTTCACTATAAAGAAAATAATCACCAAAACACAAAATAAAAACAACCATCAAACTGAAAACTTAAGCAACCACCAAACAGAAGAAAAAGGGTACAAATCGTGCGCCACCCTACCCTACATAAAAGGAACGACAGACAGAATTGGAAATATTTTAAGAAAATTTGATATACGGACGGTATTCAAACCCGACACAACTATAAAAAATCTCCTTCAAACCCCTAAAGACTGCATCCCCTTAGAAAACCAGGGAGTATACAAAGTGCCGTGCGGAGATTGCAGCAAAATTTACATTGGACAAACGAACCGAAAAATCAGTACCCGAAGGGATGAACACATGTTAGCCCTAAAAAATCATGACAAAAATTCATCCATTTTCCAACACATGGCGGCCACGGATCACAGAATAGATTTTGACAACACAACAATAATCGCACCAATTAACAATTACAGCGAAAGGATTATACGAGAAGCAATCGAAATAGAGAAAAATCCTCTTAACATGAACAAAAGAGACGACAGCACCCGATTGCCACCTACCTGGAAATCTATTTTGAAAATTAATCTACCCCAATCCCAAAATCCCCCAGCTAATGAGGGTAGGCTGGTTAATCACATTTCGGCGAACAGCCTCCAACCGCCGATTATGCAAATTCATGATGCCGACAGAAGCGGACCAATTACACGCAGCCGAGCAAGACAGCAAAATACATAAATAGAAAGTCCACCCAGCGTATTATCAGTTAAATTGAATATTTCAAGATACCAAAACACTCCTGAAGATGGCGAATGTGAAGTCGCCGAAACGTCGAGAAAACTCGAAAAACTCCACGCGGGACAACACCCGAAAAAACACAAAACCAGATTACACCCGCGAAAACCTAAGATGTAACATATATATATATATATATATATATATATATATATATATATATATATATATATATATATATATATATATATATGTAGGGCTCCTTTCATAAATTATTACCTTGACCACACAAGAGTAAACACCTGAAACAGATGGCAGTGAGACGATCGAGACATTGTGAAAATAATTTACAAACCAGGCAAAGTATAACCCAAAAATCAGTCGTAACATACCGTACCCACAAAAACATCAAATTAAATAATATACCGTGTGTCCCGTTTGAAGACGCATCATAGGGAATTCCCATGTAAAATTTTCAATTGCAGTTTGAACGAAAATTATCAAAATAAAATTAGAATGATTCCTTTATCTACTAAGATTATTTTAGAGGTTTTATTTTTGTTTCATCTTTAGTTTTAATCGAAATACAGCTTAAAAAGTGAAATATTCGCTAATAAAATCCTCAAAATAGTAGTTTCTATGAAATGTCAGTGTTTGTCATCTAAATTGATTAAGCCACAAACAAATAACAACACTTGGTTTGTTTCACAATTTTTCTTTTAATTTAAACCTTCATTAGTAATAGTTCAAAATGTTTCACCAAGTGATAAATGAGAATGTGATTCAAGAAATACAAATAATTCAATTCAAAATAAGTGCTTACGCCACAAAAGAAAAAGTTTGGATCATCAAATTGAGTTTTGCGACTTATTTAGTATAAATTTTGAAGCCTGTCCAGTGCCGTGTCAATTAACAATTATTAGAATTGTTTAGAAATTTGAGGATAATGGTTGTGTAAACGATGAACATATTCTTCGGAATAAAGGGAGGAAATCTGAAGAAACTGTAACAAATGTGTTGCAAGGATAACAGTACATCTAACATCAAGTGT
>CAXAKX010001302.1:5000-12029 GCA_963969525.1 Ontholestes murinus | reverse complement strand
CAGTTGATAAGGGCAGACATTTGAAAGATGCGTCGCCGGTGCGAGACCGTGCGATCAGCAATAAGTTATTCAGATTCACCAAGTTGTACGATGAACGGACTCGCGTCCGACACCGATTGGTTTTGATCTAATAAAAGCGCTCCTTCCGTCTCCGGTCGGAACTCTGTTTGCATGTATTAGCTCTAGAATTACCACAGTTATCCAAGGATAAGTGGTACGATCTAAGGAACCATAACTGATTTAATGAGCCTTTCGCGGTTTCACCTTAATTTGGCTTGTACTGAGACATGCATGGCTTAATCTTTGAGACAAGCATATGACTACTGGCAGGATCAACCAGGGAGCTGTGTTTAGTCGCGCACACTCGAGCGGCGGCGCTTACGCGCGCGCGCGCCCGGTGTAACGACGAGCTCATTTATTTATAATAAAGAGGTGGTTCGAAATTCTGCTCTGCTGAACGGAACATCGCACATATCCCGGTTTACGCGTGCACGGACCCCCGACGTTAACGTGTCACTCCATTGGTATACAGAGCACGCCAGTAAAACACCTATCCCGCCCCTGTGGCGGGGTCAAGACGGTGGACGTGATGCAACTTGTGTAAAAGACACGAAACGCGGGGCGGCGGTTGTGCTACGGCGATATTACGACTAGACGTTCACACATTTATGCAGACCCACGACTTTTTTTGTTTGATAATGCGCCCGGAGACACACACGTGAGCACACGACGGCACATGTACACGAGCACACGGCGGCCGGCCGGCGGTGTGAACACCAAGAATTCGTAATTCTGCTCTCTGCTGAACGGAACATCGCACATATCCCGGTTTACGCGTGCACGGACCCCCGACGTTAACGTGTCACTCCATTGGTATACAGAGCACGCCAGTAAAACACCTATCCCGCCCCTGTGGCGGGGTCAAGACGGTGGACGTGATGCAACTTGTGTAAAAGACACGAAACGCGGGGCGGCGGTTGTGCTACGGCGATATTGCGACTAGACGTTCACACATTTATGCAGACCCACGAATTTTTTTGTTTGATAATGCGCCCGGAGACACACACGTCAGCACACGACGGCACATGTACACGAGCACACGGCGGCCGGCCGGCGGTGTGAACACCAAGAATAGGAGTGGAGAGACTCTCGGTCCACACAACTCCGAAATGCATCAATATATCATATATATGGCATGAGAGAGAAGAGAAATTTTATAAATTTCACATCTCGCCAAGGCTTACACACACTACAAAAAACATCATTGTTCGTTAGATTGAAAATCATCGTCTCGGCCAAGGGGACCACGCGCTCGGGTCCCCCGAACGTCTGACTTTATGATGATATATATATTTCAATCAACATAAGTTTTCATTCTCGCTCGGAATTCGGTGAGTTATTGCATTTGAATTTTCACGGAGTTTTTACGCACCGCTACTTTAAAAATATTACATGTTCAGTCTACATGTTGCTCGCATAAGGGCCATACGCATAAACGAATATACGAAATGGGTCCCGCGAACGTGCTATTCGGACAGGTTCAAACTACCTGTTAGAGTTTTCAACACCGAACTGTCCGGACACGGCGAGGCCGTGATTTTATATTCAACAGACGGTATATATATATGGTGGGTGAGAGACAAGAAAAAAATTTCCTCGGGCGGCAACTGATTTCTCGCGTCTCGTTTTATTAAAACATCGAACTGTCCAGACACGGCGAGGCCGTGATTTTATTTTCAACAGACGATAATAACACGATGATGATATATATTTATATATGTAGTAAAATACGGGGAACGATTTTTGTATGAGGCACAACCGACACACAAACCACACACATCTTATTATATATTATAATAGAGTAGCAGATTGGTGCAACACTGAGACCTCGGCGTTCCCCCAAACAAGAGATAAAACTAAAAACACGCCGGCCGACTTATTACACGTAACGTATATAATGGCATTACACTACTACACTGGTGTTGTTGTGTCGCCCGTTGCCGTGTGTCGTCGCCCGCCGTTGTTCCTCGTTCGTCTCTCCGGTTTCGTCGTCGTTTTATTAAATACATCGAACTGTCCAGACACGTGAGGCCGTGATTTTATTTTCAACAGACGATGATGATATTTTATGTGTATTAATATGATGGGGAACGATTATATGAGGCACACCGAACACGCAAAACCACACACATCTTCTTATTATATATTATATATAATACTAGAGAAGTAGCAGCTTGGTGAACACACTGAGACCTCGCGTTCCCCCACAAGAGATAAAAACTAAAAACACGCCGGCCGACTTATTACACGTAACGTATATAATGGCATTACACTACTACACTGGTGTTGTTGTGTCGCCCGTTGCCGTGTGTCGTCGCCCGCCGTTGTTCGTCGTTCGTCTCTCCGGTTCGTCGTCGTTTTATTAAATACATCGAACTGTCCAGACACGTGAGGCCGTGATTTTATTTTCAACAGACGATGATGATATTTTATGTGTATTAATATGATGGGGAACGATTATATGAGGCACACCGAACACGCAAAACCACACACATCTTCTTATTATATATTATATATAATACTAGAGAAGTAGCAGCTTGGTGAACACACTGAGACCTCGCGTTCCCCCACAAGAGATAAAAACTAAAAACACGCCGGCCGACTTATTACACGTAACGTATATAATGGCATTACACTACACTGGTTGTTGTGTCGTCGCCCGTTGCCGTGTGTCGTCGCCCGCCGTTGTTCGTCGTTCGTCTCTCCGTCCGTCGCATAGGGCAAAAATTTGTTAAAAATTTTATTTTACCCATGCGACGGTTTATTAAAGCCAAAAGGATATTTATTTCGGCGTTTCTTTGCGATATATATACATATACTGCTCGCCTGGTCGTTCTTTTTCAATCTTCCACTTTTCACCCGAACGACCTGCACCACCCATATAGCTGTTTGATGCATATTTGTACAGAATAACGGCGAGAAATTAAATTTTTATTTTTCCACCTAGCGCTGCCCGAAAATATCATTTGTGTGTGAAACAAGACGAAACGAAGCGTAATACTCGACTTTATTTGCGTAAATCGAAAATTCGCTCATCGCACCGTGCACCACCATATATATGTCTCTCGCACACAGGTACCGAATAACGCTTTCGGCATCGTGCGCACCGACCGACCGCCGCATTTAAGTTTTTCGCACGCCCGTACCGAATAACGCTTTTAGCATCGTGCGCGCCGACCGACCGACCGACCGACCGCCTCATATATATGTTTCTCGTACATAGGTATCGAATAACGGCAGAAATTATTTTTATTTTATTAAAATAAAATTTTCGTTAATTCGCTTACTCGATACGAAAGGACACATCGGCGAGTGGAAATAAAGCGGACCGAAGTTAAAACGTTCGACATTAGGTTTTTCGCACACCGGTACCGAATAACGCTTTCGACCTGCACCGCCCATACAGCTGTTTGATGCATATTTGTACAGAATAACGGCGAGAAATTTTATTTTTATTTTTCCACTTAGCACTGCCCGAAAATATCATTTGTGTGTGAAACAAGACGAAACGAAGCGTAATACTCGACTTTATTTGCGTAAAATGAAAATTCGCTCATCGCACCGTGCACCACCATATATATATGTCTCTCGCACACAGGTACCGAATAACGCTCTCGGCATCGTGCACACCGACCGACCGCCGCATATAAGTTTTTCGCCCGCCCGTACCGAATAACGCTTTTAGCATCGTGCACACCGACCGACCGCCTCATATATATGTTTTTCGTACACAGGTACCGAATAACGGCAGAAATTATTTTTATTATATTAAAATAAAATTTTCGTCAATTCGCTTATTCGCACCGACCGACCGCCTAATATATATGTTTTTCGTACACAGGTACCGAATAACGGCAGAAATTATTTTTATTTTAATAAAATAAAATTTTCGTCAATTCGCTTATTCGCACCGACCGACCGCCTCATATATATGTTTTTCGTACACAGGTACCGAATAACGGCAGAAATTATTTTTATTTTAATAAAATAAAATTTTCGTCAATTCGCTTATTCGCACCGACCGACCGCCTCATATATATGTTTTTCGTACACAGGTACCGAATAACGGCAGAAATTATTTTTATTTTAATAAAATAAAATTTTCGTTAATTCGCTTACACGATGCGAAAGGACAGATCGGCGAGTGGAAATAAAGCGGACCGAAGTGAAAACGTTCGACTTTAGGTTTTTCGCACACAGGTACCGAATAACGCTTTTAGCATCGTGCACACCGACCGACCGCCGCGTACAATTATTTCGCACGCCCGTACCGAATAACGCTTTTGGCATCGTGCACACCGACCGACCGCCTCACATATATATTTTTCGTACATAGGTACCGAATAACGGCAGAAATTATTTTTATTTTAATAAAATAAAATTTTCGTCAATTCGCTTATTCGCACCGACCGACCGCCTCATATATATGTTTTTCGTACACAGGTACCGAATAACGGCAGAAATTATTTTTATTTTCATAAAATAAAATTTTCGTTAATTCGCTTACACGATGCGAAAGGACAGATCGGCGAGTGGAAATAAAGCGGACCGAAGTGAAAACGTTCGACTTTAGGTTTTTCGCACACAGGTACCGAATAACGCTTTTAGCATCGTGCACACCGACCGACCGCCGCGTACAATTATTTCGCACGCCCGTACCGAATAACGCTTTTGGCATCGTGCACACCGACCGACCGCCTCACATATATATTTTTCGTACATAGGTACGGAATAACGGCAGAAATTATTTTTATTTTATTAAAATAAAATTTTCGTCAATTCGCTTATTCGCACCGACCGACCGCCTCATATATATGTTTTTCGTACACAGGTACCGAATAACGGCAGAAATTATTTTTATTATATTAAAATAAAATTTTCGTCAATTCGCTTATTCGCACCGACCGACCGCCTCATATATATGTTTTTCGTACACAGGTACCGAATAACGGCAGAAATTATTTTTATTTTAATAAAATAAAATTTTCGTTAATTCGCTTACGCGATGCGAAAGGACAGATCGGCGAGTGGAAATAAAGCGGACCGAAGTGAAAACGTTCGACTTTAGGTTTTTCGCACACAGGTACCGAATAACGCTTTTAGCATCGTGCACACCGACCGACCGCCGCGTACAATTATTTCGCACGCCCGTACCGAATAACGCTTTTGGCATCGTGCACACCGACCGACCGCCTCATATATATGTTTTTCGTACACAGGTACCGAATAACGGCAGAAATTATTTTTATTTTAATAAAATAAAATTTACGTTAATTCGCTTACGCGATGCGAAAGGACAGATCGGCGAGTGGAAATAAAGCGGACCGAAGTGAAAACGTTCGACTTTAGGTTTTTCGCACACAGGTACCGAATAACGCTTTTAGCATCGTGCACACCGACCGACCGCCGCGTACAATTATTTCGCACGCCCGTACCGAATAACGCTTTTGGCATCGTGCACACCGACCGACCGCCTCACATATATATTTTTCGTACATAGGTACGGAATAACGGCAGAAATTATTTTTATTTTATTAAAATAAAATTTTCGTTAATTCGCTTACGCGATGCGAAAGGACAGATCGGCGAGTGGAAATAAAGCGGACCGAAGTCAAAACGTTCGACTTTAGGTTTTTCGCACACAGGTACCGAGTAACGCTTTTAGCATCGTGCACACCGACCGACCGCCGCGTACAATTATTTCGCACGCCCGTACCGAATAACGCTTTTGGCATCGTGCACACCGACCGACCGCCTCACATATATATTTTTCGTACACATGTACAGAATAACGGCAGAAATTATTTTTATTTTATTAAAATAAAATTTTCGTTAATTCGCTTACGCGATACGAAAGGACACATCGACGAGCGGAAATAAATGTGAACCGTGGTAAAAATTTCGTAATTATTTCGTGTCGATCGAAATTTCGCTTTTCGCACCGTGCACACCGACCGACCGCCACACCGGTACAGAATGACTGTCGAAATTTCTTTTATCATTCGATAATATAATATTCGTTCGTTCGCTCGCTCGCAGGAAACGTAAGGAAAAAAGATCGACGAGCGGAAATTAATTGCGAACCGTGGTAAAAGTTTCGAAATTATTTCTTGTCGAAATTATTTTTATAATATTAAAATATAATATGCGTTAATTCGCTTACGCGATACGAAAGGACACATCGACGAGCGGAAATAAATGCGAACCGTGGTAAAAATTTCGTAATTATTTCGTGTCGATCGAAATTTCGCTTTTCGCACCGTGCACACCGACCGACCGCCACACCGGTACAGAATGACTGTCGAAATTTCTTTTATCATTCGATAATATAATATTCGTTCGTTCGTTCGTTCGCTCGCACGAAACGTAAGGAAAAAAGATCGACGAGCGGAAATAAATTGCGAACCGTGGTAAAAGTTTCGAAATTATTTCGAAATTATTTCTTGTCGAAATTTCGGTTTTAGCTCCGTGCACACCGACCGACCGACCGCCACATATAGGTTTTTCGTACATAGGTACCGAATAACGGCAGAAATTATTTTTATTATATTAAAATATAATATTCGTTAATTCGCTTACGCGATACGAAAGGACACATCGACGAGCGGAAATAAATGCGAACCGTGGTAAAAATTTCGTAATTATTTCGTGTCGATCGAAATTTCGCTTTTCGCACCGTGCACACCGACCGACCGCCACACCGGTACAGAATGACTGTCGAAATTTCTTTTATCATTCGATAATATAATATTCGTTCGTTCGTTCGTTCGCTCGCACGAAACGTAAGGAAAAAAGATCGACGAGCGGAAATAAATTGCGAACCGTGGTAAAAGTTTCGAAATTATTTCTTGTCGAAATTATTTTTATAATATTAAAATATAATATTCGTTAATTCGCTTACGCGATACGAAAGGACACATCGACGAGCGGAAATAAATGCGAACCGTGGTAAAAATTTCGAAATTATTT